>JASANQ010001319.1:2271-135160 GCA_030849645.1 Wallacemonas sp. Wsd
GGGGGGGGGGGGCCGGGGGTTGCCCCGCGGGGGTGGCCCCCCCCCCCCCCCCCCTCGGGCCCCGCACACCCCCAACGAAAAACCACCCACACCCAAAGCCTCCCCCAACGCACCCAACCACCTGACCCCCAACCCAACCAAGCAACAACAAGAAAAACACCCGTCGCACAAAACAAAACAAAAATAGCAGAGTCACCATCACCACTCACACACAACAACAAAACGAACCCGGTGGCAGAATGTTCCGTCGTTTCGGGGCACGTCTCGGAGTGTCGTATTTGGCGGTGAACGACCGTCTGGATGCCTTTGAAAAGGAAGTTATCGAGCTCAAGGCGTTTCGCGAAGCAGTTGAGTCCACGTCGCCCGAGGTGGCACAGGCTGTGCAAAACGTGATCAAGGAGCGCATGAAGCAGGTGACGGGGGACACGCAGATTAAGCCGGTTCCCCTGACCGCCAAGGAGTTTGACGAGCTCAACCGCTTCTACTCAGTGCAGGAGCCCAAGCGTGTTCTCCTGGACGACCTCCAGTTCATCGCCCAGCCCGACGACCTGATGCGCCACGCCGCGCTGGTGCACCGCGAATACCTGGTGCGCATCGCCCGCATGGTGAAAACGTGCAATCGGGCACCGTACGGGCTGTCGCTGATGGACTCCATAAAGGAGCTCAAGGGGTCGTACCAGTGGAGTTTTCATGACATGAAGAGCACACCGGTGCCTCATGACGCAGAAGGCCGAACCAAGTTTGACCACCTCGTGCGCCGCGTGTTTCTCCGCCACTACACGGCCAGTTGGCTCCTTAGCAGCGGTCTGTATCAGCTGGCGCAGCGCGAGCACTGGACAGAAATCAATGAGCCGCTGATGAACGCCTACTCTGGCATCGAGGAGTTCTTTAACGAAGTGTGCACAGAGCGCATCCGCTTGCGCTTCCTCGTCGGCAACTACGTGTACCTCTCCACAAAAATGCTGCAGGTCAAGTGCGAGGACTACCAGTCGTACGACCCGGACAGTCTCACGACGCCGTCCTTTTTCGATCACGATCCTGAGTCGTTTGTCGGACAGATCTGCAAGAAGTTCTCTCTCTTCACCCTAGTGAAGAACGCCATCAAAAACGCCCAAGTTGAGTACGAGGACGCAGAGATTGAGTTGCAAATGGTCGGCGACGAGACGATCACGTGCGTCGGTGTCCCGTACATGGTGTACGACATCCTTTCGGCAATGCTCGAGGACGCCATTATTGCCAACCAAAACCACCAAGAACGGTTCGGCGTGGCGTGCTCGAAGATTGTCGTGACGCTGGTGCAGAAGGAGTCTAGCCAGGCTCACACCGTGCGCGTCTCCGACACAGCCGGGGGTATCCCTCTTACGTCTGCAGACAAGCTTCTCACGTGCTGGTCGGTGTACAAAATGTACGAAGTTGAGCACGGCGAGCACGACATGAGTGAGTCATGGACACACAGCCCTATCCGCCTGCCCTACGCGTGCGCGTCAGCAAGGGTTCTTGGTGGCGATATGAGCATCGCCTCCGTCGAGGGCTACGGCACTGACAGGCAGCTGTTCCTCCCAGCAACTGGCATCGTCGGCCTGCGTGTCTGAGGTCTGGGGCGCATCGATTCGGTATGCTCACGGTCGGAAGAGCGTCATGCGCAGGGAAACACACACTTTGCGCGCTTGGCACCTCACACCTCTCGTTCTGAGGCACCTCCGCACAGATTTTCCGGCCGAAACGTAAATCTCCAGCTGGGCGGCCACCACCACGCACATGTCTAGGCATCCGTAGCCATCGTCGCGTTTCACTATCGTGCTTGCTTCGAACCCCCGGTACTGTTCACTCGGGCAGAAGGGGACAACAAGGAAAAACCAACAACACAGGAAGGAGCTATGCTTGAGTAGACGAAGCGCAAACAAGTATCAGAGGAAAGTAACGCATCCACGATTCTCTCCACTCGCATCACGGCAGTTTAAATGTCGCTTCGGTCCAGTCCAACACGGATTGTTACTCTTCACCGTCCGACCAAAAAAAAAAAAAAAAGGAGCAATAGGACCATTTGACAAATATTGTGGCTGGGATGAAGAGAAAGACGGGCACGAGAGAAGTTAGAAAATAATTTGTGCTGACTGAATTTGTCGTCCCGGTAACCGCTTCAGGATTACCTGCCACGCGTTTCTTTTCTTTCATGTCACTTTCTTTTATTTTATTTGTGCTTGACCGCGAGCCGCCACAATCAAACCAGAGTATGCGACGAGTCAACGTCTTTTTCACCCACCTACCACGCACGCACACGCAACCAAAAATAGAGAGACCCCCAAAACAGCCAAACGAATGAGTGAAGACAAAAACACAGACATCTTTTCCTTCTCATCCATTGGTGTGTGTGTGTGTGTGTGTGTGTGTGTGTGTGTGCATTCCTTCACCCCCCCCCCCCCCACAAACGTGTCAGTAATTGCATATATTGTGCACACAAGCTGCCTTGCCGTTGTTGCATTTTTTTTCGAGCAGTGTGTACGTGTGTAGGTTCACATCCTCGTTACTAGAGGACGCCTTCTTTTTTTTTTGTCTGCTCGACTCTTTCTCTTCTTCTCCTACTTGATATTGTTGTGGCTCTTCCCTGTGATTCCTTTGTCGAATTCATTCTCAATATACACAAAAAAGAACAATCTGACACGCTATGCTCTCACCCAATCCTCGTTTTTTTTTCTACTGTCGCCAGTTGAGTGCGCACTTGTCCGACAAACCAACCGCGATGCAACTTTCCGCCATGTCTCTCCGAACCTCCGCTGCGATGCGACGCCTAGTGAGAAAGAGAGACACTCGTGCATGCGTCCTGCGCCAAACTCACGTGTTTTTGTCACATGGTGCTGTTACCGAAAGCAGCTTGACCGCGACACAAAGGAGAACTGGAAACAACCGAGCGAAAAGCTGTTGACCTCCTCCCATCTTGCAACTCGCACACACATTCTCTGCCTGACCTCACTCCACCTTTTTCGCCATGTCTGGTTACTTGCGTGTATCTTCGATGCGCTGCCCATTCCATCCATTCATAGCCGTCACTTTAGAAGACTACAACAATCTCACAAACAACGAAGACCAGTATATCGCACATCTCTTTTTTATTATTTACTTGCTCGCCGTCCTTTCAACCCCTCTCTCTACTTTGTGCAGCCTCGTGAGACTATTTACTGCGCCGCAGCTTCGCTCGCAGCGACGACCATATATATTTGATTGTACTCTCAGTCATCGCAGTGTTCACGTGCTAGGACCGCCAGGACCATGAAGTCGAATGATGCAAAGCAGAGTGCGGGATACTTCCGGGAAAAGGCCATCATCGGTCTCGGTAAGCTCACCGGCGACGAAATTGACACGGCTCTCATGAAGACGACAAGTCACATGCTGAAAGCCCCCAAGGAAAAGTACATGCAGTCTCTTCTCGCGGCCTCATACGGACACTGCAAGAAATTCGAGAAGGGTGGTCTCCCAATCAACGAATACATTGTGAAGGAGCTCGAAAAGAGAAGTCACACACACAACTGGGTGGTGGTTCTCAAAACGTACGTTGTCCTTCATCGCCTGCTGTGCGACGGCTCCGATGACATGGTGGGTTGCATCTGCACCTACAAGCATATTTTTCAGACACACAGCCACAAGGACCTCGGCACGAATGTCGAGGGCGCCTCGCAAGAGTACTTTATTGACCAGTACTGCTCCTACCTGGAGGAGAGATGCATCACGCAGACCCGCCTCGGTCGTGGCAAGCGCATTGAAACGGCGGAGTTCGCTGAGTACGCCTCTTCGTTGAATGCAGCGCAGTTGGCAGACGTGTATGTGCCGCTGCTGATGCAGCTCGAGGCACTGGTGCGCGTGGAGTACCGAGAGCTGATTGTCAACAACTTCTGCACCCTCGAGGCATACCAGCTCGTGATCCGTGACGGCAAAACGCTGTACCAGATCCTCTCGCAGCGTACCGTGTACGTGCTGAACGGATTCGAGCAGTTTCCTGTGCCGCTGAAAAAAGACTGGCTGGAGCTGTACAAGCGTTTCGCCGCAGCCGTGGTTGGCCTCAAACTCAAGTTCGACTCGATGCTCGATTCCACGCGTGCGTTCATGGAGCCGATCCCGCGGCTCAAGGCACTGCCCGATTCGCTGCAAGAGGAGCTGGAACGCGAGCTGGGATACGCGGATGACCAGAAGCCAGAAGTGTGCAGTCTGGCCAGCCTCGGCATCTCCTCCGAAGCACCCATTCCAAAGCGCAAGAATGAGGAGCTGCCGGCATCCCAAATCGCGCCTGTGCAACAGGACACACCCGAGCCAACGCCTGCCGCCCCAGTGCGCGCCGCCACCAAGGCGCCACAAGGGACGGCCGGCTTCAACATGGATGATCTATTCTCGTTTCAGCAGACACCGGCCAGCTCCCCCGTTGCGGCGGCTCAAACGGCTCCCCCGTCGAACACCTATCCCACTGTGACACCTGCTCAGACCGGCTGGGCGGCGTCACCTGGCTTTCAAGCGCAGGCACCAGCTCCAACTGGATTTGATAACTGGTCGTCCGGCGCACCCATGGGCTGGACATCTGGTGCACCTGTCGCCCCTGGTCAACAGGTTGGCCCCTCGCCGAGCAGCGGGGTGCCCGCGGCTCCGATGTTCACGGCGCAGCCCGCTGTCGCACCCGCCGTGCCCGTTACACAAGTCCACTCTGCGAAGAAAGCTGACGACCCATTCAAGGATCTCTACAGTGAAACTCAAAACCAGTGGAAGTCGTAGTGTTCACTGTGGTGACGGTTCCCCACAGCATGGGGTCATTTGCAAATATAGTTAGTGATTTTTTTTTTCGTACCGTACCTTATTGGACTCTAGTGTGTGTGCTCTGTACTTCCATGCTTTGTTTTCTGTCGTTTGTTTTTGTTTTAGTTTGCTCGCAGCAGCTCTCTGTCGCGGTGGCTGCTGCACTTTACTTTTTTTTTTGTTTGCTCCTCCCGCCCTCTCCTTCGCTCACAACCGAGTTATGGGATCTAGGTGCTGGTGACTCGCGTTGATGTGGAGCTTCCCTTTCTCGCGGCGCTATCGGATTGCTTCTTCTCTCTTCACCTTCTCTGATTGACCTATCGATCATGAACACTAGATTTTTTCCCTTTTGCAATGCTTCCCTTCGTTTGCTCGGCGAGGCGTCTGTGCCTTGGGCAACGCGACAGCTTGTGGCTTCTGGCCTCTCAACTGCCAACACGACGTGAGTGCTCTCTTTGCGTCTTGTGGAAATCACACGCACGCACACACACCTGTGCCACCATCCTCGCCTCATTTTCAGACGCGTGGAAGAGTAGGGTGGGCAGCGCCACTGGCGTTGGAGACACGGTTTCTCACACAGCACCGTCACCTTACTCATTATCTTGGCTGAACCCTGCTGTTCTCTACCCTCCTCTCCTGTTTTATTTTCATTGGCTGTCTCCTCTTGTCTCCTCTTGTCTCCTCTTGTGTCATTTTGTCATGCACTCTCCGCCCACAAGTTGCCTCTGATACTGCTCGTGTGGCTGTTGTTTATTCCAGAGTTCAAGGTAGTATGCGTGCGTTTGGCGTGAGCGGAGCTCTTTTGCTAGGAGGCGGGGCTCGCTGTCAAAGTACCCTCAAGGGTGGTGGCGGTCGTCCTGGACGCCAGCGCTTTGGTGTTGAGTCGCGCTCCGAGCCCGAGCTGGTCGCAACTGTACTCCAGCACTTTCCAAAAGAGCGCACCTGGGTGCCGATCAACAAGTGGGCCACCGTGATGCCCGAAGACGTTGTTGAGGCGCTCGTGCCGTTTGGAGGGCTAGGGAAGTTCGCGGAGTCGCAGCCGAATTTTTTCGTTGTGCGCACCGAAGGCGATGTCAAAGTCGCCGGGCTGTCTACCATGGCTCACGAGCTGTGTGTTGAGCAAATGACGCAGCAAAGACAAGAGGAAAAACAACTCGAAAAACGCCGCGCCAAGAGCTCGCGGTCGCCGCGACGGTACCAACCACGCATCCAGTAGACCCACACGCGTCCGCCAGTCTCTTATCCGCACAGATCGCATCTCTTTCCTTGTCTCTCTCTGCACATCACCGCGCTGCTGACATGGCGCTGATGCTGCTGCTGTTGCTGCCATCACTTTCTTTCCTCATCGTCGTATCGACAAGAGCCAGAGTACACACACACACACACACCAAGTTACAACAATTCACCCTACAAAAGCACACACAAACATCTGGTGTGGTGACACATCCACATCATCATGTGTGACTGAGCACGCACCGGTCCTTGTGCCACAAACAGCACTGTCGCGCAACAGATTCCTGGACTGCACGAGAACGTGAGCCAGAGACTGTGCAGACAAGGCTGCCCTCCCCTCCATTCCATCTTGTGCACGTACGAGGTGCATGCTCTTTCCCTTTGTTCTCGGTGGTTCCCCTCCTCCTCTCCCCTCCTCACCCCACCACACACACGCTTCTGCACTCCTGCCCTCTCTTTTCTTGGTCTCCCTTTTTGTTACACACTTTTTTTTTCTTGTTGTATGCGCTGTTCCCTCCACTCGCTGCAGGCAAATCATGGTGCACTACTCCCGCAAGCCCGAGGTGTCTTCGAAGGCCGCCAAGGCCAAGGTCAGCGATCTCCGCTGCCACTTCAAGAACACCTTTGAGACGGCCAACGTCATCAACGGCATGCCCCTCCGCAAGGCCCAGCAGCTGTACCGTCAGGTGCTCGCCAAGACCCGCTGCATCCCTTTCCGCCGCTACAACGGCAAGACTGGCCGCACCGGTCAGGCTAAGGAGTGGGGTCAGAACAAGGGTCGCTGGCCGCGCAAGTCCGTGGTCGCGATGATGTCTCTGCTCAAGAACGCCGAGGCCAACGCGATCGAGAAGGGTCTTGACCCCAACAAGATGGTCGTCAAGCACATCCAGGTGGACCAGGCCGCCCGCATGCGTCGCCGCACGTTCCGTGCCCACGGTCGCATCACCCCCTTCATGTGCAGCCCTTGCCACGTGCAGCTGTTCATGTCGGAGAAGAAGGAGCGCGTCCCCGTGCCCAAGAGCGCCCCCAAGAAGTAAGCCTTTCACCATGTCGTTTGCTCATTTCCTCCTTTACTCATTTCTATTTTCAGTTCGTTAACTGACAAACAAACAGTCAAACAAAACAAAACAAGAGAGAAGAATGTCCACGTCGCGAGGCGAACAGCTACCGTGGTCAATATGCTCTCTGAACACACACACACACACACACATACAATAGACCTCGACGCACTGGGTTGTGTCGTCGTTGTGTGAGGACCCAGACATATATGTCATGCGTAGATGCAAGAATAGATGTGGCGTCGTCCTTGGTGCCATCAAGGTGGGCTCAACCCTGACATGATGGTAGAGAGAGAGGGAGCACACTCTAAGGAACCGTGAACAAACAAACAGAACAGAAACACAACACACATTCCTTCGTGCCCGCTCTCCGCGTTTCCTTCTCCCTGCTGTGGGTTCGCTCTTTCTCAGACACACAGACACTTTTCTCCCCTCCCCCCCCTCCCCCTCCGCCGTCTTCCTTTATTTCATTTCCCACACTGGACGTTAACATCACCACGCTAGACGAAGGACAGAACTGCACTTGCGCGCTTTTCTTTTCCTCTTCATTCTTCATTCACGTTAAGGCCCATTTTTTTCCCCCTGTTACACCTCGTCCTCTTTCAGCTGCATTGCGGCGCCACCGTGTATGCTAAGAAAAAACTGGCGACTGGCATGCACCGCGTATCGGCCCCCAGGCAGCGGCGGTGATTCTCACCGTCTCATTTCCCAATATCATCATAACCTTACCAACCCACTCGCATGGGAGCTGTCCACACCCTCACGCGCTCTTCCCGTGTTGGGTGTTCTTGCCGACTCTGGAGTGCTGGTGGACGGCGTGGCCCAGGCGGCTGCGCCATCGTTCCGGAATATGGCGCCGTGCCTGACCAGTGCCGAAGTGTCCATGCTGGGCAGAGTGGCTTCGTTCTTCTCGGCATCGCGGACGGGGCAACCATCGCGTGTCCTCCCCGAGCATGCGGCCGCACACCCACACAAGGCAGCGTCTCCAAGTGAGCTTGTGCGCGGTGCATACATTGATGCGTCCAAGCAGCAGGATGCGCTTACGATTCCGGACACGATGGTCACAGATGCGTTTTTCCACGAACTCCCGCTTGTCGAGAGCACCATGCTTCTTGAGCTTTTCTTGTCCGCCAATCAGAGGCAGCCAGGCACAGTCGCGGAGGAGGTGGTGACAAAGCTTATCCGGGGCATCACCACGCTCCTCAACGCGCAAGTGTCGCTTCAGTTTGATGTCGTCCTGAGTATCTTGCTTTGCTTGCGCACGTGGTCAGAGAAGGACGCGGCGTCCGTCAAGGAGGTGCTTGCCTCCTTGTCAGCGGGCTGCGCGCGCCACGTGCATCACCACCTGCCTGACATAACCATGCCGCAGCACGTGAGCCTCTATCTGCTCCTGCTGACGAGCGGGAGAGAGAAGCCGTTCATCGTCCTAAAGGCTATGGAGGACCATATGCTCGCCCACCCCGAGAGCTTCGCGGATGTCCCCACGCCAAGCATGCTTGCTGTCATGGCCACCCCGTTCGCCCAGAAGCATCCATCCTTTACGTCACGACTTAGTCTCCTGTGGTATTACAGTGACAGAGTGACAGACATGACGCCCAAGGAGTCACTGCTGGCGCTTTACATTTTGGTGCATATTCATGTGATGGGTGGCGAGGTGTCTACTCGCGGTGTGACACTGGAAGAGTGGCAGCTCGTGCACAATTACCTCTTCGCACAGATCTTCGCGTTTGTGCGTCACTTTTCATTGATACAGTGCGTGGCCATCTTCGACGCTCTCGAAGTCATGAACGCTTCCACGTGCAGTGTGCACGTACCGCCGGCCTTCGCCGAGCGAGTCAAAAAGCGGTCGTTTGCCGCGGCCAGTGGAATCGCGAAGCGTGCCCGAAGTTGCGGCGAGGTGGATCAGGCACTCGAGGCCTTCCTACACTTCAAAGCTGCGCTTCGACGGTGTGGCGTTCTGCCCTTTTCTGAGGCCGACGAGAATCTGTGTAAAGCCATCGAAACCGCCCTGCACCGAACCGCTGCTCATCTTCTGAGCGTCTCCCCTGGTTCTCTTGGCCTCGAATAACGCGGGTTTACTCACTTTTTCCCCCTCTTTTTTTTTGTTTGCTCTTCACATCGAAATATCCGTTGAACTATCACGACACCGCGAGGTGACTACCAGTGTCAAGGCGCTGAGATAGTCCGCAGTGCTGAGAGTTGTGCCGTACCCTCCCCCCCTTTTTTTTTTCAAATTCAAGGCCTTCTCCCGTACCCCTCACGAGGGCAAAGCCATATCCTGGGCTGAGCGTTTCATTCCTCTTGTTTTCGGTAGACACAGCACCTGATGCCCCCCCCCCCCTCTCTCTCTCTCTCATTGGCTTCCTTATTGCTCTCTCGTTTCATTTTTCTCAATCTCCCGCTGGACAGGTCAACCCAGGGACAGTACCATTTGCTTGGCCATCGGAGCACATCCGTTAAAGCACGCTGATCACGCAATCAAACTCTAGAGCTTGATCTCCCCCTCTCTCTATATATACATACATCCCTGTACCTTTTCCTCTTTTTTCTCTCTTTATTTATTTATTTTCAGCTGAGTGCGCGTCCGATGCTCTCGACTGAAATCATGCGCAAGATACTGGCACTTTTGGTGTGCCTGGTCGTCTGTGGTGGCCTTTGCGAGATTGCGACGGCAGACGTATCTCTTTCCTTCCATAGCGCCATTGAGCTCCCCCGTGCATTGGCAGACTCGGACTTTGTTCCAAACGCAACTTTTGCGTCGGCTGTCTCAGATCTACTCAACTCAGCCCTTAGCCCGTCGGAAACCATGATTGCACAGGCGTACGCGGTGGATGACGACATAGTCATTGTCGGTGGCACGTGGGCAACAGGTAGCGAGTCATCGGTGAGCAGTACTGTGGCATCCCTTGAAACGACGTTTGCCTCGGCCTCCACGACTCCCGCGTTTCTGGCGGGAATCAATCAGCTGAGTGTGGAGTACGCTGGCCGGCAACCAACCAGCGTCGTCGTATCCGACGCGTGCACGTACACGGCCGTGGTAAACCCTCTGTCCCCCACAACCTGCCTGCGGAATCTCACCATATCGTTCCTTGTGACACCCACCGCGTCTGTCCAAACAGGTGCCCTGCATGCGACGCTGTGCCGTATGCTGGACACCGATTGCGGCCTCGTTTCCTTCATCGCAACTACTGACACCACCATCACAAACCCTGGCACGGCGACTGTGACGAGCTTTCGACAGTCCACCTTCACTATCCAGGCGGAGGACCGCGACACGGCACTCGTGACCATCGTGCGCTATGCCAACTCGGCGTCGCTGCTGTCGTCGTACAATATTTCCTACATCTATGTGAATGCCGTCATGGTGTACTATCAAGGTGATGAGCCCGTGCTCACCGAGGTTGGCGAGATCGGTACGTGTGTGTCTAGCTACTGGTATCTCATCTTCCTGATTATCTTGGTCCCCATCATTTTGATCATTTCACAGCGCATGTACTTTTGGGGCCGCACTTCTGGTAAACAGAGTATTTCGAAAGCTGAGCGCGACATTCGCGCTGGCGTGCACCTTTCACAAGCATGGTCCAGCCCAGGTGTCGCTGGCATGGGCGGCTTTGGCATGATAGGCGGCGGCATGCAACAGAACAGTGGCTGGTACTCACCTCAAGGACAGTCAGCGTACCCGCAACAGGCCATGCAGGGGTATGGCGACAACCAGCAGATGATGATGATGCCCCAAGCACAGCTCCGTGGCCAACCGTATCGCCAACAAATGCTACCACAACAGCAGTCCATGCTCGCGTACCCACAAATGCAACCACAGCAGCAACAGCAACAGCAACAATGGATGATGCAGCAACAACCACAACTGCCACAACAGCAGCAGTTGCAGCAACAGCAGTGGATGATGCAACAGCAGCCACAGCGAATGCAACAGCAGGGCTGGGGGTACGCTTAGAGGGCAGCGTCACCAGGTGCCTGGTCGGCGACCCTCGATGTTCACCACGCTCTAGAATTCGCACAAACACACCCACCCACACCCACACACACGCACGTACAAAGGAAGTGCTGAGCTTGGTGCTCATTAGGCAACAAGACCGCCAGTTACTCCTTTCCGGCTGTGTACCCACCGCCGTCTTTTCTCTCTTCCTTTTTTTTTCCTTCATCCTTTTTGCTCTCTTTCTGTTTCTTTTTCCGAGCGGCCTTTTTTTTGTTCTTGTTCTGTCGCTCTTTTCTAGACCTGTACACCTTCTTGTTTTGCTATTCTCATCGCGCCAAGTTTGACAGTTCGCTGAGTGTGCACCAGTGAATTCCGCATAGCTCGCACGCATGTTTCAGGGTGATACCGCAACCGTGTATATGGCTTTGCTTGGCCGCACCACGGAGGACTGTGTGTGCTACTGTTATGACAGCAAACTCTCGCAGAGCAGTGCGACAATGCACTCCTTTCCCTTTGCTACGATCCTCTCCGAGGCGCTCATGCCATATCATTATTCTCTAGCCATCGCTTGCCTCCTTTCCCTTTCCCTTTCCCTTTCCCTTTCCCTTTCCCTTTCCCTTTCCCTGTTACTTTTTCTCCCTGCTATCACTTCCAGTGCTGTCTTGCTCTTTTTGTTGGTATTTTTTTTTGTGTGCATGCGAGCAACCGTGGGGATCATCGTGTAAGGGCTCCTGCGTACCATTTATACTTTTCTACGCTCATCCTTGGCTCACCTCGGTGTGCGCGTGCGCGTGTCTGTTTGGTTCTCTCGGTCTCAAAGCTGGGAAGACACAAAGCAAACATGCGTCGGTCTCTACTTGTGCTTTGCTCGACGCTGCAACACGTCCCGGAAACTCTCGCGGTGAAGAAGGACTACCAAAAGATCGCCCTGTCCCGACAGGAGGCCGTCGAAGCGGAACGCAAAAAGAAGGAGTTTGAAGGCTTTCCACTCCGTTACCAGATATTAGAATGCCGCCCTGGATTGCCTCTCGCGCTCACAAAGCTCAAGTACTTGCTGGCGGCGCGCCGCACCCATCCCGACGCCGGCGGAGACCAGGAGGACTTCCTCCGAGTTAGTCTCGCGTATCAAGACGTGATGAAAGACTACGGCGTGGAGACGGTGGACAACCAGATTGTCAACCTGGGCAACTTCCAAGTGGACTCAACGGAAGCACAGAACTACCTCACCGCACGCTCACAGATCGAGTCGTACATCCCCATCTCGACGCTAGAGGACCACATCAAGCAGATCGAAGAGGTCAAGGGTCGCCTCGGCGATCACCTGTCCGAGAAGCTCTCGGCCCCCACCGACGAGACCATGTGGCTACTCGAGGACATTGAGGACATGATGGAGCAGGCAGGGCTCAAGACGGTGCGGCTTCAGGTTCTCGAGGATGGCAAGGTGAAGGTTGCCGACACGCTCTCGCTGACGGAGGGAACCGAGAAGCCACTCTTCCTCGCTGTTGACCCTGCCGCCCCCATTGCCGGTGACGAGGCGGAAACAGCGTCCGCCACCGCCGCCACCGCCGCCACCGCCGCCACCGCCGCCACCGCCAACGCTGCCGACACAGACCCCACATCCTCTGCGCCGCAGACCCCCGAGGGCAGTGCAAAGACGACTGCGTCTGCCTCTGGGCCAGACTCAGCTGAGGGCACCACGTCCACCACCTCCTCGGCTGAGTCCAAGGCCGACGAGGCCCGCCCCTCCGACAACGCACTTTTTGAGACCACCGTCACCGCATCGGATATTGAGGTGCTGAACGCGAAGAACACTCTTCAAGATCGGTCTGATGTGGCTGGGCTTGCATCGCGGACGGCCACAGAGGTGATGAACAACACGGACGAAGTGAAGCGCATCCGCATGGAAGGCGCCGTCCTGTACGTCTTGCTGCTGTGCATCGCTGTGGTCGTGTACGTGTACATCGAAGGCAAGTCACGAATGAAGCGGCAAGAGTCGTCCCGCCCGGAGGTGTCCGACCACGTGCAACCCGACACGATGCTGCCCTGGTGGGGCAACGACGCCGAGTACGAAAGCCAGGTGAAGCGTATCTTCGTAGAGGAGTGGCGTCGTGCACGTGCGTCGTCGCGCCGGTCCCAGACGTTCCAGGCCGGTGTCGCGCGCGAGTCCATGACAGAGGAAGAGAAGAAGGAGATGGACCTTCAAATCTTCACAGTGACCGCAGGCCGTCTCAAAACGATGCGCGAAAATGCAGACCAGCACCCCGGCCGCCAGTAGTAGTAGTGCTGTCATTGAACGTAGTGAGAAGCAAATAGCAACGGAGCTGTCCGTTTCCTGTTGTTCACCTCCAGTCTGCCGTTATCACCGTTGCCCAGTGGGCAGAGTCTGCACGGCAGAGTATGAAGGCGCGCGCATTAACGGGCGGGCCAAGACAGCCGCGCTGCTCTGTCTTGCGGCCAGCTTGTCCTCACCTCCTCTGTGCACTTGTGTGTGCGCGCGCAAGTGCACCGTTTACAGTATTAGTTTTTTTTTCTTGTCCACGCGGTCACACACACACACACACACACACATACATACATGCATAACACACACAGATTCATCTGTGCATGTGTGCACTGACAGAGGCGAATAAGGGCAGTAGTGCCGTCTGCTACGGCATTCTCCCCCCCCCTCCTTCTGCTTTGTCCTCTTTGCGTGTCAGTTCGGTCGCTCGGTGTTCTTCCGTGCACCACCACCGACGGCCGCATCCGAACGTGTTCTCGAGTCAGGTTGTGCCTATTCCGGTGCACACGTCCATCAGGTCACTGTGCTGCCGGTGCTCGCCGTCACCCCTGCAAAGATACACACATCAGCCTGTAGATCTTCATTCTCGGCCATTTGGTCACTTTCACCACTATCTCCCCTCTCCCCTCTCCCCTCCCCCCCCCCCCTCAAACACGCGGACGCGCAAAAAAAAAAAAAATCAACTTGCGTAGCTCTCCCGTGAAATACACCCGCACACACACACACACACACACATTTATTTTCTATATTTTTAGTTGGTCGAATTCATGGCTGCCATGTTCGTGTCGCGCGATAGCGTCTACTGTATCGCGGAGAAAGCGTCGGGGCCTGCCGTGATTCGGAAGAGCTCTTTCACCTCTGAGTTCATCTCCGTCTGCGCCGGCAGCGACAAGGTTCTCTATTACATCCCTTCGACTGCCCCGCAGACGATCCGAAGCTGGCAGCTTGCGCCGAATGACGGTGCTGCACAGTCGACAGTGGTGGGTGAGGTGAGTGGGTCACAGCCACTCTCCAAGATGGTCTACCACCTCAACAAGGTGTACGCTGTAGCCAGCCCGTCTGATAACCTCTACGTGTACGACCCGCTGCACAAGAGCGTGGAGACCATCCACGTTGGCGTGCCCGTGGCGGACTTTGAAGCGGCCTCGCACGGCTTTGTTTTTCAAGATACGGCAGGCTGTTTCTACGGGTACCACTTCAACCAGGGCCTGACCCCATTCCCTGATATGGGCAAGGCCGATCTTTTAGGCCACTACAAGCGGTTCGCCATTGCGTTCCGACCAGCGACGAACGAAGCTGCGGCGATGACGGAGACCGGTGAGGTGGTGCAGTCGGGTTTCCCGGCGGTTCGTCGTCGATTCGTGGCAATCGAGGACAAGGTAATTGAAGTGGGAGCCGATGGTCTGTTCTACAACCACCGCCGTGTGCCACTGCCATCCGATGTGGAGTCGTTCTCAGCCATCATGCACGTCCCAGAAACGGACGATGAGTCCGTGTGCACCTTGTGCTTCTGCGAATTCGATGATGAGGTCGGCATCACGTTCGACTGCGGGCATCAGTTTCATCTTGAGTGCATCAACCAGTGGGCGCGGCGTTGGGACGAGTTCAAGTCCAAGGGAACCCACGTGGTGTTCACGAATGCAGTCTGCCCCGGCGGCTGCAAGCACCTCATGCGCCATCCGGCCGTCTCACAGGCGGCTGATATCGCGAGCCTCTACAAGGAGACAACTGAAAAGGCCAAAGCCATCGTGCAAACTCTTGGCGGGACCAAGGTCGAGGATGACGTTCTGTTTTACATGTGCCACTGCTGTAATCACCCGTTCTGCGGCGGCGAGCGGGTCTGCTTCCGCATGCAGGGCCAAGAGCCTTCCAAGACGCCGGAGGAGCTCGTCTGTGACAGCTGCCGCGACGATTTTCACTGCCAGAAGCACGACCGGGAGTTTGTGGTGTACAAGTGCCAGTACTGCTGCAATCCTGCCACCCAGCGGTCATTCGGCACACGCTACTTGTGCGATCGCTGCAACGCGCTCTGGGAGGGCAGCGCCGAGCCGGATGTGATCCCGTGCCCCGGGGCCGCGCTCTGCCCACTCAACGGCCACCACGACAAGAATGTAGCCCGGCCAACGCTTGTTGGGTGCCAAGCGTGCCTGTCGCCCGATGCGCTTGTGTATGACCGTATCGTCCAACCGCCTCCTCCTCCGGCATCTGCGACAGCCAGCAGCGAAGCACCGACAGCTTGAACACAGGCAGATTTTTGTTTCTTTTGCGACATCGGAACAGGAACCGTACCAACGATGCGACCCCAGCCACACACACACACACACACAGAACCAAAGAAAGACACAACTACGCGCGTAGATCAGTAGTGCATGCGCGTGCGTGTGCGTTCGCGCCTTTGTACGATCAGCTACGCCAGGACCCCACCATTGCGTTACACTCCTTTTTATTTCTTTTCTTCACTCCTTTTTTTTTCTGTTGGCCAAATATATTGTAAACTATTTGCGGTTCGTACAACCCAAACCACCGACATCAACACGAGGAGCGGAAAAGTAAAAAAAAAAAAAAGACGCCACTAAAAAGAGAGGAGGTCACCATGTGTGGCGTCTCTCAGCGACATGCCCAAGGTGTTTCTCAGAGACGGGAGAAAGTACTGATCCCACCGACAGGAACGACCCTGTCAGTACTGTCCTGATGCGTTTGCTCTCTCTCTCTCTCACTGTTTTCTCCCCTTGCCTTACGACAGTAAGCGCATGTCCCACGGTGTGTGCGCGCGCACCCACACTGGCAGAGATGCACTGGGACGCCCTTTACTCCCCACGCCACACCATTCGTCTACCCCGACCGTCACCACCCTCTCTCTTTTCTCCCCTTTCTCTCTTTCTTTACCCTGCCATGCACATGTGATCTCTGCAACGCATTGCGAATCGTACCTCCACAAGCTAGAAGCGTGTCAAGGCGGAACTCGGAAACATTTACCTGTGCTGATCATGTCCACCGGCCGTATTTACAAGTTTTTCACTGGGAAGGAGCAGCCTCAGTGGATGTGGGATATGGCTCTGGAGCTACGTATTCCGGCGGTGCTTTTGCTTGGCGTTATCTACGTGAACACCAAGTGCTACTACGATGCCTTGAGCGCGTACCAGGCAAACTCGCGCTGGGGCATTACCTCGGGCAGGCTGCTGGAGTTGAAGAAAATGAACTACCGCTACATTAGTGTGCCGCGGTACACTGTCAAGTACGAGTACGACATTGATGGCAAGACGTACGTCTCCACACGCGCCACCACGGGCTCCCCGTATCGCCACTGGATGCGTCACTTCTACAGCGACACGATCACGGAGGCCGAGTACCTGCAGGCCATCCCCGTGCTGCGTGTGGGAGAGCGCTGCACGGTCTTCTACGATAAGAAAAACCCCGCGGCCCATTCGGCACTCGCACACGATGCGAACTCGTTCGAGATTTCCATTATTGCGTTCCTCTCAATCTTCCCCATCTTGATGGGGTACGCGCTCAAGTCCAACTACTGGATGATCTGCAAGGCGTACATGCCGAACAAGAAGATGCGCGTCGGCTTTCCTGTGTATGACCATCCCAAGCCCCCGCCGCCACCCCCCAAGGAGCCACACCAGATGTCGCAGGTGCCCCCAAAGAAATAGTATATGCGGGCAACGACTGGTGCCACTGCTCTCCGTCACGCTCTCCCTCTCTAGGTGTGGACATTTGTTGACGCATGCACACAGAAGGCCTTCAATTTTTTTTTTTTTGGTGTCGGTATACCTCTCCTGCACACTTTTCCTTTTTCTCATGGCTGCGGAATACCCTGCTGTCGTTCACGGAATGAGAGGGAGAGAACTAGAGAGCGAGGTCCGTGTGATGTTTTTAATGGGTTTGCTCCTCTGGTTCATTTTTTTTTCCCCCGCCGTCGGAGAGAGAACAGGCATCTCTAGCTCCTAGAGCTGCGGCACTGCGGACAAGTTTCACACACACAAAAGACAAACAAACAAAAAGAATATAGTTCTACCACACTGATTATCCACATACTACGCTGTCGCACAACGGAACAACGACTGTCATCAATAAGACCAAGCACACCCGTGCAAATTGGCTTGGCCACATCAGCCTGACGAAGCGGGTGAAGCTGTGTCAGTGCTTACGAATCGGCAACACCACCACTCAACGAAAACATAAGAGACACGCAGATACTGTGGACACTGCTCGTTGAAACGTGCGCATGCTCTTTCTCTCAAAACAAAGAACAACAGCACCAACGGCGGAACGCACAGTATGCGCTCTCTAGTTTGGGCCTATCATGTGAGAGCCAGCAAACACGGTCTGCGTCTTTGCTCAAAAGCTTACCACTCCCATTCACTCTCTCTTCTCCTAAAACCTTTGCTTCACGTTATTTTTGTGTGGAGCGAGCGCGCGACGAAAAACAACAACACAAAAAGTGGTTTCTGCCTCGACGTGTAAACAACAAGCACGCCCCTTCTTGTGGCTCTTTTCCCCCCTCCCATCGGTCGCTCAAGCCACACATATAAATACAAACACAGAAACGCGACTGCCATGTCAGGTGAGTGCGTCTTTGACCTAGTTGACACAACCGCCCCGATGGGGTACAGTGAGGGCGCGGCGGGTGCGTCGTCTAAACGGCGCACTGGCGCGTACGCCAAGAGCAAGAAAGCACCGCCACCAACCGCCTCGACGTTCGGTATTCACGGTACCAGCGCAGTGGTGGGCAACGCCGGCGGCGAAGACACAGACCCGTCTATCCATCCCGCCAAGAAACCCATTGGCACCTTCGGACGCGAGGTCGGATCGACAATTGACCCGTCAAACTTTTTGCGCAAGAACCAGGGCCCGAACACGGCAAGCCGCGGTGCCCCCACCGTCGACGAGTCCAAGTTCCGGAAGAGCGCCTACGATCGTGAGAAGCGCAAGGCCGATATCCCTAGTCGCGACGACAGGCCGGTCATGGGCCTCCGCACGGACAAGGACTACGTTGTCGCAAACGCTGTGGAGAACATCATGGCGATTCCAACCAAAACAACCCCCGCTGTCCAGCCGCGCGCCACCGACCGCAGCGACTTTGGCAAGGTGCCGCAGTACCTTGAAGAAGTGAAGAGCGAGCTGCAAACACGTCGCGCCATGATTGAGATGCAGGGCACGATGATGAAAGAGGCAAACGAGCGGTGGTCTGAGCTTTCCTCAGAGGAGCTGACGGAGCTTCGTAACGGCCTCCAGCATAGGTGGGAAACACTGAACCGGGACTATCAGTCCAAGGGCTTCAGCAAGCTTGAGACGCCCTCGCAAAAGTCACACCGGGAGGCCCTGGAGAAGGAGTTGTGCGCTGTGGAGTTTGCCATGCAGAAGCTCAGCCGCAGCCATGTATTTATCTACGACGACCGCAAGTAGCGCTGTCCCTGTTGTGGCTTGTGCCCTTGACTTTGATGCCCCTACCTCTTCTTGATTTCTTTTTTCGCTTCTTTCCTTGACCTTCCTTCTTGACCTCCTTGCTATCTTGCCCATCAATGTCCCCCCCCCTCCCGGTTCCTGCCACTGTTGTGCCATGTGCTCGTCGCGGGCGGGAAAGAGAAAGGGAAGTGAGGGAGGAGATGGAAAGAAGGAAAAGAACCCCCCCCCCCCCGACACACACAGTGACTGTGCGCATGTACAACAAGAAAGTGACGAAGTTGAGGTCCTGGGACCATTGTATTCCTCCATTCTCCCCCTTGTACTTGCATAGAAGACATGTAAAGACACCCCAAACACCCAAAAATAAACAGTTAGTAAAAAGAACCGGAATAGGAGACAACAGTCTACCCAGTCGTGCTCAGATGTATTGCGGCATCCCCCACCGATTTGCCCACGTATTCTCGCACGTTTGGGAAGCAGTACAGAGAGTAGCGCCTTCTTCCCTGGGACTCGTTTGACCTGGGCTTCTTGGAGTTACGCGCGCGCGCTCTCTTCCTCTGTTTCATGACATTTGTGTGATGGACTTCACACGTTTGGCACCAACATTGACCTCCTTGGCTTCCTTGGTTTTCGCGTGTGCGCATAGAGGCACACTGACGCCGCGCCAGTGAGGAGCTCAGTTGCGACAACAGTCGCGTTTCTACATTTACGCATCCTCACATACACTTTCTTCTCCTCCCACCGACTCTCGCTCTCTCACATACACACACGTCGTTCGCCCACTTGTTTGCTGCATTCCTCACACTTGCCGTTTATTATTATTGTTCCCACGTTCTCCGCGCCTCGTTCTTGCCCAGTTCACGCTCACACACACCTAAACAACGCCATCCATCCGCGGCACAATGATCCAATTCGATGAGTCTCGTGTGCTCTCGCCCACGTCACCGCGCGAGAAGTACGTGCCGTTCAAGCAGGCGTCCTTGGATGATGTGGTGATGAAGAGCTTGCACTTTGGCCAGCGCAAACTGCACCTTTCGGAGGTCGAATTTTTCTGTGCACTGCTCAACGCAGAGAACATCAAGGCTGCTGGGAAGCCTCTACTTGTGGTGTACGTCGGCGCAGCCGGTGGAATGCATCTACCATTCCTGTTCGAGATGTTCCCCGACATTAAGTTTGTGCTGATTGATCCCGCGCGCTTCTGCGAGGCCGTGCAGACAGTTGCCAAGGGGCCAAACAGCCCCATTCTCGAGTTGATTCAAGAGTACTGCAGCGACGAGATGTGCCTTCGCCTTGCCCGAACGTACGAGCAGGAGTACACCCTGGTGCTCGTCAGCGACATCCGCTCCGGATGCCCAGCGCGCATGCGCACGAACCTCGAGCACACGGAAACGATGGAGCGTGATAATCAGCTCCAGCGCGACTACTGCTGGGCCCTTCGTGCGGAGGCCGCCATGCTCAAATTCCACCCACCGTACCCCGCTGTGCAGGACACCACGTCGCCCTCCTACGTGCCCGACGACACCACACCGGAGAGCATCGAGTACTTTGCAGGGGCCCCACTGTGGGGTGTGTGGGCACCGAAGTCCTCGTCGGAGATGCGCCTCGTCGTACAGGGCCCCTTCCGCGAGGGACATTCTATCCCCAACACCACCTACGAGTGCAGAAGGCACGAGGAGCAGTGCTACTACTACAACATCCACGACCGCTACCAGAAGGACTGCAAAGCCGAGGAGCTCATCCTGCGTCGCTACCTCGAGCAGTTCCCCACGAGCGCCTTCACCAGCGCGGCAGAGCTGTCGAACGAACTGAGCCGGCAATTGGGTTACCCGCTTTTCCAGCCTCTGCAGCCGGGCTTCACCGAGGACCAGGGCCGCTGGGCCTTCTTGATGCACTCCGCCAAAAAGCCTGGCTGCATGGAGTGGTTCGAGAAGCTCAAACACGTCATGACGGTGGACGCTGTCAAAACGCTTGTCACCACGTACAAGGAGTGCGAAGACGTTCCAGTGGATGCTGTTGTTGGGACGGAGACACTGCCCGCGGATTTCTGGCGGGTGTTCTGTTGCGGCGATTTTTCGGAGGCCTACTCCTTCCCTCGCGTGTACTGGGGCTTCTATCGTAAGGCTGTCCCAGCACCAGCTCCTAAGCCGGAGGTGACGCGTGGACCCCAACGCGGTGGCCAGAAGCGGCCACGTGACACACGGTAACGTGGAGGACGTTGCTGCTATTTGCGTCGTGGCGAGCCTCGACGGCAGCCACGCACGCCTCTCCATTGGAGCGGTCAGAAACAACACTACTTTTTGTTGCCACGACTATCAACAGCAATTTGGCGGTGCGTCCAACAGCGGGTTGTGCCTTGATGAGACATAGCAAAACAACACCAACAACAGCTCACGATTGTCAAGTAAAGCCTTCCCCAAAAGGAAAAAAAAAACAAAAATAAAGAAATACGTCACCAAGAAATGAAATGTACAACAAACTCAGCGCGGTCCGCACACACCGGTCTCGTTGAATGTGTGCTCCTTCCCTGTACTGCATACAAGCCCAGCAGTCCGTGTCAGTGCACACGGTGTCATTCGTGACCCGCGTCACACTCACCCCCGTTTTTCTCTTCTTCGTGCGTGTGCATGCGCTTGCTCCACACACACGCACACACACACACACACACTGGTCAACACCCCTCGCCTTCTCTCCCTCCCTCTGTAAACACACTCTCTCTTGCTCCATTACCTCACTTTTTTTCTCTTTTTTTTTTTGCTGTGTGTATGTGCTTGTTCGCGCCGCTATTCAGCTTAATACAACCGGTTGCACTCCTGACTCGACCGCTCCCCCCCCCTCTTACGCACACAGCCAAACAAAGGTTGTGGAGGGCACATAGTATCGCCGACGGGACCATGAAAATCACTATAGATGTGGAGCTCCAGGAGTCTGAAATGACCTGGGCCACCCAGGTCCGGCGTGCTTTGGAGGAGTTTAACGGTGGAAACGTGGACGTCCGTGTGACAATGGACAAGGCGAGCCTCGAAGCACGAATCCAGGAAGCCATGGGCACCCGCGCGTACGATGTCATGTACCAGGAGCTACTGGCTCTTCTGACGAACCCTAGCACGACAGAGGATACCCTGGATGTGGTGTGTTCAACGGCGTTCTTTAGTACTCAACGCGTCGAGCGGGGACAGCCACTGGACCCCTTCGTCGCCGTTGTAGCGCATCTTCGCGATGGTGTCCGCCAAACCGTGCGGGTCGCCGTTGTGCAGCGTGCGGTGGATCACCTTTCCAGACCGCGCCGCCTGGACTGCAGCCGTCTGCCCCTCCTGCCATTCTGCGAGACAATTGCCGCGTTTGTCAAGGCGGACCTTCTTAGTCTACACAGCGTGGTCGGCACGGTGGCGCAGATGATCCAGCAGACCGCCACGCGCACGGCGGGCATTACCTGCCTGGGCAAGGTTGTGGAAATGGCGCAGGAGAGGGTGCTGGCCAGCGATCGCACCACACTCGAGCGAATCCGCACGGCCATCGCCACGGCCCAGCACGATGACCTGTTCGCGTACGATGTGGACTACATCTCTGAAGCGTTGGGCCTGACTCAGAGCAAGTACCTCTACGGACTCCGCCGCACGCGCACACACCACAAGAGCCCCATCTTGGCGTTGGCGTACAGCGGTGGGTCTGGCATGAACTACCGTGAAGCAGTGGTGACGTCCTCCGCGGACGCCACCATCGGCACCTGGGACGCGAGTGGCGAGGTGACGGAGAGCATCCGCCTCTCGCGCCACTACGCGGCTTCATTAGACCTCGCCGCGCGGGGGCACATGCTCATCGTGGGCGGCGCTGGCACACGCCCCGGCACGTCTCCGGTTGTCATTCTGTACGACGAGCAGCCGGAGAACGGCTCGCTCAATTCGCGCTGGGCCGAAAACGGCGCTGTGGAGCCGAAGAACGCGCAATTCATCACGGCAGTGCGGGGTACGCGCACTACCTCGACGGACGCACGCTACTGCGTCGCAGTGTCTACACACAGCGGCGAAAACAAACTGCTGGTGTACGACGGCACGCACCACGTGCAGGAGTATACGGAGCACTCCGACATGATTACCTCTCTGCACCGCTTCGCTGACGACGCGATGCTCACCGGCTCGCGCGACCGCACCGTCAAGCTGTACGATCTGCGCGACGGCAACACCCGTCAGGCCGAGATGCGGCACACGAACACCATCACCTCTATCGGTAGCTGCGGCGACTACATTTTCACTGCTGGCCTGGACAAGCGTCTCGCCGTTGTTGACGTCCGCATGGTGAATCGGGAGTTGGCCTCCCTGGAGCTTGACTCGCCCATCCTCAGCCTAGCCGTTAGCGCGTCGAGAACGTGTGCAGTCGCCACTGTCACTGGGCTCTATACAATTAATCTAGCCTCTTTCACACCATCTCGGCCCCCTCTGCGCGTGCACTGCGGCACCAACTCCCCACGCTACAACGCCATTTCATGGAACGCAGGCGGCAGCGTGCTGTACGCTGGCGGTGTGTCAGCGAGCCTCGACGTGTTCGACCGACAGTACAGCGAGAACGATGGCTATGACGTGTAGCCCTCGACCGCTTGTGACAACACAAAAAGGAAGAACAGGAAAAGAAGAGCCGGCAACCATATGCCTTGACTTTTCTTTAACGGGAAACAAAACAAGACAAGTACTGGTAGCGATCTCTCTGCATTATTGTCTTTTTTTCTTCTTCCTCTTTGCTACACACACACACACACACACACACACACACACACACACACACACGCGCAGGTATGACCAAAGTTCAGAGAACGCGGACCACCATAGTGTGGGCCACACTAATAAACCACTAAAACCAAAAACAAGTAACAAAACTGCGGCGTCAGAAGCGGCAACGGCTACATGAGTGCCATACAGACCCACGCACACACCTGTCAACACGTTTGGCGCGTGCCAGAGCGTTTATTACAGAGTCAATGTTTACTTGACCTCTGTCACTGATCCACGGATCACTCATTTTGCGTGTGCGCGTATTGGCTCACAGGACGTGCCAATGACTAGCCAAGGAAGCAGGCGGCCATCATGACAAACTTCTAATTCTGTTTGCCTCTAAATGCACTGCTTTCCCAGCGATGCACCGCCCAACAACGCAGGCAAAACAAAACAACATGCAAAAAGACAAAGTTCTGTGACGTGCAAACTCGCAGACAGAAAATATCAACAACAACCATTCGTGAATTTTGTGCTATTGATTCCCGCTTCTCCCTCTCCTTTTTCTCTTCTTCTTACCGCATGTCGGCTCTGTTCTTTTTGTTTTTCTCCCGCCACCGACGAACACCTTACGTACAAGTGAAAGCATCAACAATCACAAAACACACACAGACACAAACACACGGAGCCCACACCCGCACGCAATCGCCGACAGCATGGATGACGGTACCCGTATTTCTGAAGAGACGGAGCAGTTCCTTCGCGCAGCCCGCGCCCGCGAAGTGCCGAAGGTAGCTGCCCTGTTGGATGCGGACGCCGCGTTGGTGAACTCCCAGGAGGCCGGAGGCTACAGGGCCCTCCACTTTGCGGCCTTCAATGGCGATCTGGACATGATCAAGCTCCTTCTCGAGCGCAAAGCCGACGTTGAGGCAACCAACTACGATGACAACACCGCGCTCGTCATGGCTGTCAAGGGCCACCAGCTCGAGGCGATCCGGGTGCTCGTGAACGCTGGCAGTGACGTGAACCGGTCCCTGTCCAACGGCTGCACAGCCATCCACCACGCTGCGTCCATGGGCTACCTCGACTGCGTGCGCCTGCTGGCCGAGCTGGGTGCGACGACGCTGCACAAGGACTGCGAGGCCGGCACGCTGCTGCACTGGGCGTGCCACTCGGGCGACATTAACGTTGTCGGGGCGATGATCTACGAGTTCCACCTCCCTGTGGATGTTCCCGACAAGTACGGTGGCACCGCTCTGTTCACAGCACTCTTCATGCAAAAGGAGGAGGCTGCCCAGTTCCTGCTGGAGCACGGCGCGACCCCCAATGCGTGCATCACGGAGGACGGCAGCACCCCGCTGCACGTCGCGGTCGAGCACAGCACGGCCGAGTGTGTGCGCCTTCTGTGCACGTTCGGTGGCGATGCCACCGCAAAGAACAAGGAGGGCGTGTCACCGCTGGAGCTGGCGGAGAAGGAGTCGAAGAGTTCCATGGTGCGCGAGCTCACCAAGAAGCCCTTGACGAAGGAGCAGCGCACGGAGGAGGCGGCCAAGTACAAGAACCAGGGCAACAAGGTGTTCGGACAGGGCGAGAACGTCAAGGCCGCCAAGTTTTACTCGCTCGCCATCCGCCTGGAGAGCACCAACCACGTCTTCTTTAGCAACCGTGCTGCGTGCTACTTCAACCAGCGCCTCTTTCAGCAGGCCTACTGGGACGCTGTGCGCTGCATCGCGCTCAACACACAGTGGCCCAAGGGCTACCTGCGCAAGGCCACCACTGAGCTTGCTCTCAAGAGGTACGATGATGCCATCAAGACCGCCGCTGAGGGCCTGACGCTGGAGCCGACAAACAAGGACCTGATGCAGGTCAAGGATGAGGCTACCCAGCAGCGCAAAAAGTAATCTAAAAGGATGAGACTATGTGATGATGATGATGACGAGGAAGAAACACAGAGCAAAACAAAACAAAAGAACAGCAACGTCAATGCTCGCTCTGCTGCCACCGGGGCACGGTGTGGGAGAACGAAGACGCCTGGTACTCACAGGACATGGTTTGGTACAATTTCTTTCTTATTACGCATTGCCTAACGCTGTGTGTGTGTGTGTGTGTGTGTGGAGAATCACAAGCACACAAAAATAATAATATACATTGAAGCTGTACACCAGTCTCCCCCTTTTCATTTGGCATTTGTCGAGGCAGCAGCTGGAGTCATCTGGGGGTGATTCCGAGGTGTGTGGTAGGAACGCTGCGAAGCAGAAGCTGCAATCTCGTGCATGTGCGTTTGTACTTTTTGCAAGTTTTCCCCACGCGGAAGACCTGGCAACCACCAGAGACGCGAGCAGCGTGTGACAGCCACGTTCGCCCCCTCTTTCTTAAAAAAAAAAAAAAAATACCGCACCTCTCCAAGTGCTCCAGCCATGCATGGCGCGTGCCGCAGGACCTCACTTTTTCATGAATCGTTTCCAATCTCCTTTGCTTCCTCCCTGTCTGACAATCCTTTCCTCTCCTTAATATTTTTTTTTGATTACTGTGCCATCGTCTCATCCCCCACTGTGTGATCGCCGACAGAGAACAGCTTTTTATTACACAACGTGACTCGGAACCAATCAAGTGGTGTGCGATTTTCTCTTTGTTCCTCGTCGCCATCTATCCCATCCCCTCTCCTCTCTTCCTTTCTGTCTTGTCTCTCGTTGACCACCACACCCCCTCTCCACCATGACCGCTGTTGCTGACGTGCTCTCGACGTACCTGGCCGCGACGGACTCGCGCGATAAGCTCATCAAGGGTGCGGGCTGCTTCTTCAAGGCTCTCGGCGAGGTCACGCACGACAAGCGCTACGGCAAGGTCGGCGCGCAGATGTCGGACGCTCGCTGCCTGATGCGCCTGGGCTCGTGGTTCGGCAACATCCAGAAGATTACCGCCCTCATGGAGAAGCCCAACGTGGAGCCGCGCGACACGATCTTCCTCATCCGCGTCGTGTGCGATGGCCTCTTCAGCTTCCTCGACAATATCGTCTACATTGGCCGCTTCTACAATCCCCAGGACTCCAAGCTGGCGGAACTGTCCAAGATTTCGCGTGCCTCGCTGTTCTACGGCTACGTGGCGGCCATTCTCCTTGACATTTACGACCTCACGCACGACAAGGCGATGCCCAACCGCCGTGACCGCTGCCTGGTCCTCACTCGCAACGCCTGCGATATGCTCTCTGCCGTCAGCAACGTGTGCAGCTACGACATGGGTGTGTACAACGCCTCTCTTCTGGGTCTCGCAAGTGCGCTCATCGCCACACGCGAGCAGGTCAATGCGGCTGCCGCCAAGGTGAACGCCAAGGCTGCTGTCAAGGCCAAGTAAACGGCGCCACTAGCTTCCGCCGGTTTTCTTCTCCACCCTTTTGTTTCCCCTCCTTTTTCCCTTGGTCGTGCTAATCAGGACAACGAATGGGGGCATTCACGTTTATCTGACCGTACAGGCCACCAAAAAAAAAAAAAGCAACACACGCAGATACAGTAACGCGGTGTATGCCTCTCTCCACTTCGCCGCGTTGCCTCTGTTTCGCGCCTTGTTATTGTTGTCAACGGCGAATTTACTTCCTTGTGGCGTCTCTCTCCCCGCCAGCCCTCTCTTGTTTCCTTCTTTGCTGAGTTCGCCGCATTCAGAGCGGCACCAGCTAGGTAGCTGTGCATTTTTTTTTTGTGTGTACGCACCAATAGTCCTGCGTGCAGCTGATATATACATATACACACGCGTTCCCTCTCTTACTGTTTAGAGTAACACGCAATACGTACATCAACACCAACAACAGCGACAGTCAAAGATGACTATCAGCCAAATGCGTGCCAGGTGGTCGGAGCCATGCGAGTAGCGTATTCTCACAACAGCCGTATACACTCCTTCGTGACTTCTCGGTTGGCTTTTTATTGCTTTTCTCTTCTTTGTGTGACGGCACTCTCGGTACATCTCTCCTGGGAGCAATCACGACTTCTGTGATCGAGGACGCAAAGGCGGAGGAAAGCTATTTGTTTGTCCTCCTCCTCCTCTGCATTCTTGCGTCTGTTCTTTTCGTGAGCGAATTAATTTCACCTCTCTCTCTGTCCCTTTCTTTCACTCTCTCTGTGTCTATGACGTCTACTACAGTGTTCCACACTTTTTGTTTCCCGCTTTAATCTTTTAGTGCCGGGTCTCCGTCCTCCTAATTGGAACTCAGTCCCCCCCCCCTCCTTCTCTGATACCATTCACCATGCCGACTCTGGAATCGCAACTGCAGACGGCGAACCTCAGCAACAACTGCAAGGTGGACCTGATGAACCACGCCGAGCAGATTGAGCTGCGCGACGCGACCCTGCCGAAGAAACCCGTCACCGCCGTCGACTCCCAGCTCCCCGCTGGCGTCACGGTGGGGACGAGCAAGTCCTCTAGCCGCCGGGCGGAGCATGCCTCCACCGGCTCCGGTGCGCGCTATGCCACGCAGAAGCAGGCGCAGGCGGAGTCGATGGCCAGCGTGTCGATGGTCGCGCAGGAGTCTGGCAAGCCCTACTTCAAGCCGTACCAGACGCGCTACGACGGCTGCCCGAGCAACAAGGACCCCTTCCGCGAGTCACGCTCCCGCCAGGAGCTCTCTGGCCGCGATCAGGACTTTGTGTACCGCTACGCGGAGGCCGTGTCGGGCGGCCCTGTGGAGCGACCTGCGCCGGCTGATGACGCCTCCGCCACGGCTACCGAGGCCTACAAGACTGCGTTTCGCTCGTACAAGGGCCGTGAACCGACCGCGAAGGAGCTGCAGGAGGTCGGTCGTCTCGAGTTTGGCTTCACGGAGAACGGCGATGTCGGTGTGGTGCAGAAGCCGCACTCCTGCTACCCCCACTCCCACGTCTCGTGCAGCCACCGTCGCGTGCCAGAGTGCTCGAACCAGGTCTACGCCGCCGAGGTACCCGGCGTGCGGGCGGCGCGTGACCGCTTCCCCGGACCCGTGCCGGCCTCGACGTACACAAAGAACCTCACCCACGCCACCGCGGGCGACATGTACGCCCCCGGCCATCAGGAGACCCGCTCGTTGAAGCTGAAGTCTGCAGCCGACACCATGACGGGCTCCATGTAGTCACCAGCGCGGAGAGTGCGCCGTGTGGGTTGGTGCGCGCGCAGCCTGTGTGCCTTTTTTTTCTTTTTCACGATGTGGACGAGCTCTCGCCCGACGTGGAGGAACAGCCAACACAAGACGTGTGAGGCCACATCAATGTACATTTTTTTTTTGCTTCGACTCG
Source organism: Wallacemonas sp. Wsd (assembly GCA_030849645.1). Taxonomy (NCBI): domain Eukaryota; phylum Euglenozoa; class Kinetoplastea; order Trypanosomatida; family Trypanosomatidae; genus Wallacemonas; species Wallacemonas sp. Wsd. The sequence continues at coordinate 30,930 of JASANQ010001319.1, forward strand.
CTCCTCCCCAGCTTGCTCAACTGCCGCGCACCGTGTCCGTGCAGATGATGAGTGGGGGATGTGATGAAGCGAGAAGATTCAGTCGCTTGGTGTTCTTTCCGCGATAGCCTTGCGCACTCATGTATGCTCTTTTTCTTTTCTGTTTTTTTTCTCCCTCGTACGTTTCTTGATCTAGAGCAGCCGAAGTGAATCCTCGTGTTCCCGAGGGACGGCCGTATCATTGCCGGCCCGAGAAAACAAAACAAAAAGATTGGGGTGCAGATGTAAACATCAATGCCAACGTAATGGCAGATTCGACGTGATGTTGAACACTGTGCTGCTGTGATAACTGCGGCGCGATGTGGTCTGATTGTTTCACAACGTGTCTTTTCGTCCCTCTCCCGCCACCGCACCATTCACTTGCTCTGCTCTGACCAGCGCTGTGTGACACTAGCCCTCGCTTGCACGCTTAACACTGCACCGTGAGCTCAAAAACTGTCAAGCATGTCTTCACGCTGATCCGGCTCCTCACTCCCTCACTCCCACACTTCTTGGCTTGCTTTCTAAAATGTCTCAGTGGACGACACTTGTTCAGCAAGCATCTAGAAACTCGCAAGCGCTCAGCAGCCACAAGAGAGTGAGCAAGCAGAAGCACATACACACACATACAAGCAAACAAACCAACAAATAAAAAACAAAAAAGGAATAGGCTATCACAATGGAACGTTCCGCCCAGCGACGCATCTACACCACGCAGTGGGAGGACCTGCAATACAAGCACGGCAACCGCACCGGCAAGTACGCCACGCATGAGCTCGAACTCTTAGCGCAGAAGATCGCCGACGAACACCCCAACGTGACGCTGACTGCGTACGACCCCAACGCCGAGCGTGTGGCCGACAAGCTCGCCCGCGGCGGGTACGATCTTGAGGACGGCAAGGAGGCGAACGATGAGGACGCCATCCTCAACTCGGACGACGAGGACGACGCGCTGGCCGCCATTCGCCGGCGCCGTCTCATGGAGCTGCAGAAGCAGAGTGCCACGGAGTGCTTCGGTGTACTGAAGCAGCTGCCAGGCAGTGCCTACGTGGAGGAAGTCACGAACGCGTCCGACCAGAACTGGGTGGTGGCGGTGCTCATCAAGCCCGGCCACAGCGACTCCGAGGCGCTGCTGAACGTCATGCGCGTCGTTGCGCAACGAAAGCGCATGGTCAAGTTTGTCTCCATGATCGCCGTCGAGGTGATCCCGAATTTCCCCGATCACCACCTGCCCTGTGTACTGCTCTATCACAAGAAGCAGCTGCAGAAGCAACTGACGGGCCTCGATGGTTGGAAGAAGGATCGCACCCTGAGTGTGGACTCGGTAGAAAACATTCTCTGTCAGCACGGCGTCCTACCACGTGAGGACGACGATGGGGCAGATGACGAAGTCAAGCCGTCACACGACCTTCATAGTGATGACAGTGACGACTAGTTTTTCTCTCTCACTCACTTGTTTTTTTTCTCGTTGAGGTGACCTCATTACAGTCACTCAGCGATGGCAGCACTACGAAAATGACCCCAAACATGTCAACAATAAGCAGTTTAGAGAGGACACAGATCTACAGTGATAAGCCGTGCATTGGCGTACTCTTTTCTGTTCTATTCCCGCCGTAATATTCAGTGCCGCAACTGCCAGGAGAAATATGGAATCATGCGTCCCTCTCTCAATTGGACTCCACACACAGCTGCTCCGTCTATAGCAAGCGCTGCTTTTCTGTCGTCTCCCCCTCCTCCGCCCCACTTTCCCCACACAAAATCTATCTCTCACTCTTCATTCTGTTCTTTCTTTTCCACCTTTTCTTGTGTGTGTGTGCTCCAAATTACCCAGGTACACCTTGCACCTCAATCTCTGTTTCTCCCCCACCCTTCTTCTAGACGACTCTATGTCTGTAGACGGGTCGCTTCTCACAGACTTGAGGCAGCTGCGAGCCCAGCCGGCGTTCATCACGATTGCCGTGACAGGCCCTAAGGGGTGCGGCAAAAGCTTTGCGCTGGCTCAGGTGATCAAGGGTTACACAGGCACGCAGTACGCAGAGTTGGTGCACTCCCTGCAGGATTGTCTCAACACGCCCGCGGCAGCACTGAGGGATGAAGATGCTGCTACTGTGTCGACCGCGCCGCTTCTCTCGGTGGCCCCTCGAACGCTGCGGGAGGACTGCCTCAGCACCATCGCCAGCGCGGGCAGCTCCGATGCTGGCTTGCGACCGGGGACGCTGCTCATCATGGATGACATCGAGGCCCTGTGGGCACTGGCCGTGATGAGCAACACGCAGCACCTCCTGCTCCGCCTCTTTCGTCTGGCGCAGCGAGGCACCGGCTGCCGTGTACTCTTCTCGGCACACGACGTGAACAGCATTCCGTACTGCCTCCGCAAGGACGAGCGACCACTCGTGTACGCGATGCCTCCGCTCACACAGGCCGCAGCCCGCCGCACGGTGCGCACCATCGCGTCCTCGGCGCCTTCCTTTTCGTGCTTTGAAAGCTGCGGTGCCGCGCTCACGCCGTCGTCCACCAGGCGGGACTTGGTGCTGGCCATGACGATGGCCGCCTGTCCGGCACCGGGGCCCGCCACGCCCGAGCTCGCAGCGGCTGCGATGGCGCGACACCTCGACTTCCTTCACGGCGACGCAGCGGCCGCCTCCGCGACCGGGCCGCCACCAACCTTGTTTGGCCTGGAGCCGGTTCTCAGCCGACTCGGCCTGCTCGTCTCCGTCTTTGCCACGGGCTCTGCCGCGGTGCCCGGCGGCAAGTTGCTGCGGAGCCTCAAGTCGACCACGGGCGTGCTGCTGCACGGCCCGTCCGGCTGCGGGAAGAGCGCCGTTGTGCGCGAGGTCGCCCGACGCCACCCGCACATCTCGTTCACCTTTGTGCAGTGCACCACCCTCTTCTCCAAGTACCTCGGCGAAAGCGAGGAGCAGCTGCGGGATGTGTACCGCGCCGCGCGGGCAGCGGCGCCGTCGGTAGTCGTGCTGGATGAAGTGGATGTCCTCGCACAATCGCGCCAAGGCGGCGCGGACGGCGGCTCGGGAGACGGCGGCAAGTCCTCCGTCAGCGTGACGCGCCGCATGCTGGCGTGCCTGCTCTGCGAGCTCGACGGCATCGCCGACAACTCCGGCGTGCTGACCGTCGCCACCACAAACGCCCCACACGTGCTTGACAGCGCCTTGCTCCGCCAGGGCCGCCTGGAAACGATGCTGGCCGTGCCGCCGCTGTCCTACGACGCGGCCCTCACCATGTCCCAGTCGTTTTTCGCCACTTTCCAGACACCGATACCACCGGCGGACGTGCTCGGCGGCGCTGAGGCCGAGTCCGCACTGGCGACGACGACGTGGCCCCCACTGCCCCAGCAGCCAGTTTCGCTCGCAGAAAAGGTCGCACAGGCCGGCACGGGCTGTGCGCCGACCAACCTTCACTACCTTCTGCGAAAGATACTTGAGCATCACCTCACCTCACTACCTGAACCTCGGACATCCGATGAGCCCGATGCGCCCCTCCCCATGCCATCCCCCGAGACTGTGCAGGCCTGTCTGTTTGAGTGCGCGTCCGTGCTGTCCAAATTGCGGTATGTGGACCCTTTTGCGATTTGAGGTATTCCCACAACCGCACAACACACTCCAAGGACACAGTGCAAGCACGCGCCGCTCTCCACAAAGAAAGTAGACATGGTGTCCACGCGCTTCCGCCAGTGGTTTCTGACCGCGGCTGCGCAAGCAAAGTGCCAAACTCGCTAAGAGGAATCCCATTAACAGGTGGTAGCCGACTGTGCCCGTCCATCTCTCTTTCTCTCCACACAAACAACACACAAACAACACACAAGCACCCACAACAACAGCAAAGCAAATTTAGTTATATGTGCTATCTGGCACATGGATTTGCGTCTGCAAAACAAAAAAAACCACAAAAACATCAAGCGCATTCATACGCACAATTCTCCCATATATTTGCACCTCTTCTTCTTTTCCATTTGCTTCATCGCTCTTACGCCCCCCCCCCTTTTCTTTGTTTTATTACTCATCGTCCGGTACACGTCAAACATATTATTAAACACAAAACCCTCCTAGAAAGAGGAAAGCAGTGTACTGACGCACGAAACAACTACACAAGAAGCGGAGGAAAACACAGCAGTTTGTGTTTTCGACAGCTTACAGTGCCCGTCTTGTGTGCGTGTGTGTATGTGTGCGTGCGTGTGAGGGACATTTCCACTCTTAGTTTTTTTCTTTTGCGAGCACTGGCAATCGTCAATGGATTACCGCTCGCCGTTCGAGCTTCGCCAGCAGCTGCTGGAGGAGACCCGGGCATCAAAAACATCTAGCCCACGTAGCAAGGTCAAAACCAAGAATGTAAAGGCTGCTGACGTGACAGCTGCTGCACCGGTAGTACCACCGGGACGCAACGACAACAACGTCTTCTCCGCGTCCTTGCCCGACGATCCCACTGCGCTCGTCTGCGAAGTGCCCGGCGCGGAGAATATCAAGGCCCTCAACGAGGCCCTCGAGCACGATGAGGCCGTGCAGCGGTACCTGGAGAATCAAAACCTCTCCTTGGAGGAATCGGCCAAGTACATTATGGCCAACGGTAGTGCGACACAGAAAATGTCCTTCTTCAGACGTGTCGGGGAGCGTCTCGCGGATGTGCCGACGAAGAACGTGTCGAGGGTGCTGAGCATTCTGTGCGAGTCCATGTGGGCCCAGGACCCAGAGCTGCAGTGCTACGCGCCGGGTGACTTGAGCGACATGCTCCCCATTCTGAGCAGCACCATCTGCGGCGAGCTGTTCGAAGTCACGCGGACCATGCTGACAGTCAAGACACCCACGGTGCGCTGCGCGTGGGGCCAGCTGCTGCTTCACCTCATCGCGTACATGACGGCAGCGCAGCTGGAGAAGGATGTCGTGCCACTCGTTCTGAAAAAGACCGAGCACGCGGAGCCGCAAGATCAGCGCGAGCTCAGCTGCGACGCGCTCGGTGCTGTCTGCACGCGGCTGTCGGCCGACAAGGTGGAGATGCTGGTGTTGCCCAAGGCCCTGGCGCTGTGCCAGGACACAAATGGGGCTGTGCGCCAGCACGTGTGCGCGCAGCTGGGCACGATTGCCCGTGCGCTGGGGATTGAGACCGCCAAGGCCAAGGTCGCACCGGATCTGTTCGAGCTGCTCAACGATGAGGAGCGCTCCGTCTCGCGAACCGCCTTTTCGTGCCTCATTGACCTCGTCGAGTTCTTCGGCCCCGAGTACCGGCGCGAGCGCCTCTACCCCATCATCAAGACCTTCATCTCCAACCCGCCGAGCGAGGTCGTGAGCTTGCTGGTCGTCGAATTTGGTCGATTTCTCCACGAAATCAAGGCGGACATCACCACGCAGGAGGACGTCACCCTGTTCGCCAAGTTCTACCAGTCCGCCGCCACGAAGCAGGACGAGGACGCTCGGCGGCGCTGCGCATACAACCTGCCGGCCGTGGCTGCCTCGCTGCCGATCTCGGTCTTCCCCACGCACATCTCCCCTTGCCTAGACAAGCTTGCCACGGACCCGCTGCCCGCGGTGCGACGCAGCATCGCCTGCGGCATGCACGAGCTCGTGCCCATCCTGGGCGACCGTGCCGCGCAGTTTCTCGAGCAGCCCTTCCTGGCGCAGATCTGCGACAAGAACCCGTCCGTGCGCGCGGCGGCGTTTGAGCATCTTTCGCCTCTGATGGATTGCTTTGTCAAGCAGACGCGGGGGGCGAGTCGGCAGGCGCTGTTCCGATCATTCGCCGAAGCGGGGAGGTCGCTCGCGGAGGAGGGGCTCGTCAGCTGGCGCAACATGGACTTTGCGCTGCAGCTGTTGGTGCCGTATCAGTCGTGCTACGACAGCGCGCACCTCATGGAGCAACTCGTGCCCGTGCTCTTAGCGTACGTCAAGGACGGCGCACACGCCAACCGCGAACGCTGCGCCGCGTTTGTGTGCCACATCCTCTGCGCCGCGGACAGCGACACCGCCAAGGTGCAGCTGTTTGGCCGCCTCAACCACGAGTTTGCACGCAGCCCGAGCTGCTACCAGCGGCGCTCGTACTTTCTCTTTGCCCGGGAGATCTGCTCCCTCTTTTCGCGACGCTGCATCCGCGAGCGCCTGCTGGAGTGCTGTTACGAGCTCCAGCGCGACTCGGTTCCGATGGTGCGTGTCGAGCTCGCACGGAGCCTGCCGCTGCTGCAGCGGGGTCTGCTGAACCGTGCCTCGGCCGCGCTCGAGGAGGAGTTCAGCAACGTGCTGCAGCGCCTGCTCATGGACGACGACGAGGCCGTGCGCGAGGCCGCGCAGGCGAGCAACGAGGCCATGGAGTGCGCGGAGAAAACGCGCCGCCTGCAGCCCGCCCTGGTCGATGACGAGGAGGCGAAGGATCGGAAGCTCGAGCAGTGCGAACAGTTCATGCTCGACCAGGCAAAGGACGCCGACAAGGCGGAGCGCCGCGCTAAGCTCCGGGATCTGCTCAAGAACGAGCGCGACAAGGAACTGCTCGAGCTGCCGGCCACGAGCAAGCGCTCTCCCAAGCACCCGATGGGCCGACGAACCGCCACAAAAGTTGGTGCATCGAGCGGGACATCGCCCTCGCCGAGCCGGCCGCTCGGCACGAGCACGAAGCTGGGCACGTCCACAGGAGCGGCGGTGACGGCAACAACAGGCCCAGTCGGCAGTACACGCCGTCGTTTGTAAATAACACGCCCCTCTTTGTTCTCTTTTTTGTTCTTGTTTTGGTTTGTTTGTTGTTTTGCTCGTGGCGCAGATTGCAGTTTGTTTTCCTCTCCTACTCTGACGTTCTCCATGTTCTCCATGTTCCCTCACCACGTCTATTTCCCATCACGTGCTTCGCTGTCAGAACATGTACACATACACACATACACACAGACGCATGCACTACAATTTGTGCTTCTCGCTATCATGAAACTGCTCGCGGCTTCGCACACCTCACTGTATACAGCGAGGCTGTTCTTGACCGAGTACAAATAGGAGCGTCGATAGGAAACCGCAAAACACGGAAGAGGCCGGGGACCATTTCATAAACACACACACACACACACACACACACACACACACACACACGCACGCGCACGCTAGAGAAGACTCTCAAATGGGCATAGGCATGGTTACACATGGACGCACTTGTCTGCGACACCGTTGTGTTCCACACGCATGCTGGCTCCATCAACTGCCTGCACGTGCGCGTTCTTTTTTTTTTCTTTCTCCCCCACCTCGCTCTCGTAATGTTCGTGTCATTCTCGCCACACGCAGACACCGAAACGGAAACGTACCACACAATGTATCCTTTTTTTTTTTACACTTGTTACCTTTAACACATGGCCCGCAATTCACCGTTGATGAGACGCATGCTGCATTTTGCTGCGCATTAAAAAAGAAAGCTTTTTGCGTTTTCTGTGTTTCCTCTTTCTACTCCCTTCCCGCCCGGCCGCTTTCCCTTGTGAAAAACGTGCATATTTTTCCGTTGATACCTTTTGTGTTTGCGTTTCGCTGTCTTGATTTCTTTCTTTCTTTCTACCTTCATCCATTTCGTCTTGCCATGCTCATCACTGAGTCCGTTCAATTTCTGTGGGCTACACCACGGGACCTATGTACACGGACGTCATCATACAAAACAAAAAAAAACAAAAAATGACGGAAAACGCACCCAACTCAGACCTCACAGACAACGGTGCGGGTCTTTCTTCTCACTGCTTTTTCTTTTTCTTTTCCTGGTTTCTGGGACATGCCCGCGCCGACGCAGTACTGTGCCGCGCGTCGTACAGACGGCAAGTGCAGTGTGGTACCTGAGTTCTGCCAGAGCGATGGGCACACTGCTGCGGTGTCTTCGAAACTGAGAGAGTGAACCCAGCAAGAGACTGTAGGAGTGTGCCATGCTGACTGCATTTTTTTTTTTGCCTTGTGCCTCTCTCTCTCTTCTTTCACGTGTTCGTCCAACCTGTCTTCCCCCTCTACTTCCTCTTCTTTCTTTGTGTGGGTCTCCTGACTCCGACTTCACACCTGGCAATCAAGAATAGAATGCAGACCCAAATCAAAACGGCATAATTGTATGCACACACACACACACACACACACACATACCGATGTCGTCGTATAGCGAAAGTGATTGGGAGGCTGATGAGCTCAACACCGATCTTATCGATGACGTCCCGAACCAGCTTTTCGTCTCGATGCTGACGGAGCCCTCGCACATGCACCGTTCCCGGGTGAGCTGTCGTAAGCCAGTCGCACCGTGTGCCAGACTGGTGAAGATTCCCGTGGCGCCGCCCACGGTGGTGGAGCAGTCCAGTGCTGGACAAGAGCCGATGCTCACAAGGCTGGATGCCCCTTCACCTCCAGCGCACCCCGACAGTTCAGAGTCCGTGTGCTTGCCGCCACGCAAACGCGCACGCGTGCCTTTGGAGGCGAAACTCCGCTCGGCACTGTGCACCGAGCCGGCCGTTGCTGCGAGCGACACGCTTGACCTGGATACCGTTGTCAACCGCATTGCTGCCGCCATTCGGGGCTGTGGGGACGACGCTGGCCTTGTGGCAGGTCTTGTTGTCAACGGCCTCGCGGACCCACTGAACGGGACACTGCGAGCGGACGTGCTGTCTGGCGCCATGACCCCCGAGACGCTTGTCACGCTGAACGATGAGGACTTCCTCAACCCGCAGCGTCGCGAGGAGCTTCAATCGCAGCGCCAGGAGCGGATGGCGCAGCGCTCGGTAGACTACCTGGAGCGCCTCACGCAGCCCATCACCACTTTCTTCACCTGTCCCGCCTGTGGCTGCAAAGAGTGCTTCGCCAACTTTCGAAACGCTGACTTTGTCAAGTGGCAAGGCGACGACCCCAACCCGACGTTGCTCACCTGCACGCGGTGCTCCCTGTCTTTCAAGGCGTGACTGGATTTGCATCCCACACCATCACCCAATCGCACACAACGGGCGAACAGATAAATACACAACGCATCGCACTCCCCGCCCCCCTTTTTTTTTATTTGCTTATTTCTTCCGATTCACTTTATTTTGTTGTTGAGCCATTTTCTGTCTTGATTTTTTTTTTCTGCTGGGTGTCCGAATGCTTCACAGGCACCGGGACCGAACGCTGCATTTGGCTTGAAAAAGAAAAAAAAAGAAAGAACATAAGCACTTGTGCTTTCACACACCAACACAAGTCATGTGGCGATTGCTCCAACCTATGCTTTGCCCACCGGCGAAACGACGCTTGTGAGACGCACGCGCGTCAGGAATGCGGCTTGTATTCACTTTGCCAAGCAGCTCTTACTTTACCCTCTTCTCTCCACTTTTTCCTCCACCTCGTGTGCTCGCTTTCTGGCCCCAATAAGTTGTCTGTGGAGCTTGAGCAGCTAAGCAACCACACAAACACGCGCTGAAACAGCAAAGAAGAAACAACAACGCACACTCACACGACACGCTGTGTGTATTTTTTCCCTCACCCGCCCTTTTTTTGATTGTAGTTTTACACGTGCCCTCCCTTTCTACAGGACGAGATGTCTGACGATGCACGCCCTCCTGCGGAGGAGATCACGACATCAGATGCGTCCCTCCAAGCCAGAGCGCAGTCTCCTCTCACAACTGAGAGTAGCAGTGCACCGCACGACACCAACACGACACGTACGATGAGCGCGAGCGCGGCACCTGCTGTGGAAAGGGGCGATACCTCTGACGGCGCACCGATCAGACCTGCGCAGAGCTCTGTCGCACTGGAAAGAACAGTGAAGCGTCCGCGGCAGCCTGACCCGATCACGGCGTCTCTCGTACCCCCGCTTGTCACGCACACCGTGAAGGCGGCGCGGCCCGAGCTGCCCACCGCGACGCCGCTCAGCTCGCTGGAGGGGAGTCGCTCGCACGCGCGGCTCTCGCTGACCCCACCCGCACCGATGACGACACTCGCGCGACCACCGTCACCGCCGCATGTCAAGGTCCCTGTGAAGCTGCCGTGCAAGACTCCCGTCACCACGCCTGGCGGTGTCTCGCCGCACAGTGGCAGCTCATTCCTGTCCGCACCGTCGCTGCCCTCACGCCCGCTCTCCACCACGTCCACACCGCTGACGCGATCGCCGCTGTCCATCGTCACCACGCCCTCGACGCCGCAGCCGACCACGCTGCACGAGCGTTGGGTGGCCATGCTCGTGAAGGCGTTTATGCTGGACTGCGGTGCCGACGAGAGCGAGCGCGTGGCCGAGGTGTCCGGCCGCATCGTGGCGAGCATCCCGGGCTCCAAGGCCGTCGCCGCCGACACGTTCTTGATGCTCAAGGCGAACCTCGCGGACGAAAAGAACGGCGCGCTGCGGCAGCAGGTCTTGACGGGCCGATTGCCTGTCGAGCTTCTAGTGACGCTCAACGAGAAGGACCTCGTCAACCCGGAGCGCCGCAAGGAATTGGAGGAGGGCTTCCAGGAGCGCGCCAAGGACAGGAACATCACGGAGATGATCAAGGCCAGCCAGACCACGTCAACGATGTTCCCGTGCCCGTCCTGCAGGGTGCGTGACTGCACCTGGATGCAGAAGCAGACGCGCTCTGCCGATGAGCCGATGACCGTCTTCTGCACCTGCAACAGATGCGGCTACAGGTGGCGTCGCTTCTGAGCAGACGTGCAGCGAGTTGTGAGCGGCTGTTCGACTCGTGTTCTGTTTGCCCCCCCCCCCCTCCCCAATCCTCTTCACAAGCACGCTATCTAGAAGTACGCACCCTAAGCAACAGCAACGACCACAATTGGCGAACGAGAACATTAATCAAACGCACCGATTCACAGAGACCCTCTTCCTCTCAACAACAACTGCGAAAAAGAGAAAAAAAGGACATCCAAACTTAAGCGTAAATCAACTTGACGGTGACAAGGGAGCGGCCGATACTGCCAGTCCTTGGCGTTCGCTCCACCTGCCGTTGAGTAAACACTCGCAAAATTGGTTGCAAACGGTGCGTCCTCCTTCTCGTAGTGCCACATCATTTCTGTTTCCCTCCTCCATCTATTTCTAAAATAGCAGTTTCAGGTGACTGTCGCAGACCCACAGTGCACACGCACACACACAAAAAAAAAAACACTAATCGACCCAAGACAAAATCTTTTATTCACACAAAAACGAAAACACAAACACAAACACACACGAACGAATTGCGAAACAACCGTGCCTCCACGTAAAGTACTACTACTACTGTCGTTGTCCATACCCTCGTGTCTCTCTATTCTTATTGCTCTTTTTTTCTTCTTTTTACAAAGGCCACCATGAAGATCATCATCAAGTGGTTTTTGACCGGCAAAACAAGCGAGATTGAGGAGCCGGATGACATTTTGAACCCCAACTCGACCATTGCTGAGGTCAAGGGACTCATGCAGATCCGCTTTGGCTTCCAGGCGAAGGAGATTATCCTGCTGAATGACCACCTTCTCGTGAACACAGTGACTCTCAGCACCATTGGCATCACTGGCCAGCCGACGGATGCTGTGCTCACGGCGCACGTCATTAAGGAGTCGGACCTGGAGGCGAGCAACCTCGACGCGGACGACACGTCAAAGGACGACGACCTGCAGGAGTTCTCGCACGCGGACTTTATGCTGGCCATGAAGATGCTCGGCAAGGAGGTGCCCGTGCCGGACGATCGCCTGGTGGCCATGCGCCTCAACGCACCGCGCCAGCGTCCTGCTTTTTTGAACACAGCCGCCCCCGGCGCGGCTGGCCAAGGCTCCGACGAGGGCAGCGCCCCCGCGCCTCCGCCGAACATGCCCGGCGTATCCGGCAACACCGTCATCCCCACGTACGATCCGAAGAGGACGGAGGTGTACCAAATCTTTGCCCGCGTGCAGTACGGCCTGCGGAAGGAAGGCGTGGACCAGGCGCTGGCGGTGCCTTTTCCGGGCGTGGAGCCCTTCCCATTCTGGGACATGCGCACGCCTGACCCCTTTGCCACCAAGATCGAGGGGCACTGCCAACCTGGTGAAGTGTGCCTGGAGCTCTTCTATTTTGGCGAATTCACGGCCGTCAAGGATCAGTCCAAGTTCGTTGCACTCGTCAAGCAGCTTGTGGAGAGCAAGGCGGGCGTACGTCTGCGCACGCCGTTCCCCATGCGCGAGGCCGGGTGCATGTACCCGCTTGTCGCGGTGCCCGTGGTGATGCACGAGATGGACGCGTGGGATCTCGGCGACTTCTGCTTCGAGGAGTTCGGCAAGGCCAAGGCCAGGGCCATGGCACCCGGCGAAGGACGCCCCGATCCCAGCGTGACCGGCGGCGGCGGTCAGTGCACAATGATGTAATTGAAACCGACAGCGCACCGTAGAGCAGGAGAGATGACAAGACAGAGTGATGCTAAGAGAGAGAGAGAGAGAGAGAGAGAGGGGACATTGTACGAAATAAGCGATCAAACGCGCCAGTCCAGTGCCGCTGATCTCGTTCGGCGTGCATGACGCTCCCCAAGCCGAAGAAGGCTTACACAGCCGCACAAACACAAACAACACATGTCCACACTAACACAAGCTCACTGGCATGGTATGTCAGTAGCGTTGCCGGGCAGTCTCGCACCCGTGAAAGGTTTTAAAAATTGTGTGTCTGTGCATGCTCGTTTCTCGCTCTAGTTACACTTGGCCGCACACACACACACACACACACACACACACACACACAATCGATTTTGCCCAGTACACCATGTACTGGTGCCTTTTCGGATCTCTCCGCGCTCCTAATACCACCAACAAAATTATTTTACCAAGTGCAGTTTGCGCTCCGTGCATTGACAGTTTCTCCCTGTTCTTTTTTTTTCCTCCCCCTTTCCTTGTTAACGCTTCGCCACTTTTCTTTCCTCGGCACCCAACAAGCGATTGCAACCAAGCTCCTGAAACTCACAAGTACGTGAATCCCGTTACCGACACACCGCAACAACAACAGAGCTTCCCTTCTCCATCATTCGGTCAACACAATAGCCAAGCTCATGTACCCTGACGTGCGGCGTTGGCACTATTATTATTACTTTTGGCACTCTACTGCACTGACTATAGATTCACTGATCCTGTCAGCCTGTTGTCGTTTATTCCCCCCCCCNACTCACTGTGCTTCACATATACACGCCCACAGTCGCTTTCTTTCTGACTATTTGTTTTGATTTGTGAGCTGCGAGAATGGAATCGGACAGTGGCATCCAGCTCTCACGTGAGTTCTTTGGCCAGCGAAGACGGAAGCGCGCGCGCGAGCCGGCCACGTCTCAAGGCGATGCCCCCCGCTCGAGCTCCGACACCCCCGAGGAGGCGGTGACACTGCGGTCGCCGGAGAAGGGCCCCTTCCACCTTCACGTGCTCGTACCGGGCAGCGACGCCTCCGAGGAGATCTCGTTTGGTGTCCAGGGCATTCGCATCGGACGCGATCAGGCGCTGTGCGACGTGGTGCTCGCCGCCGCCTGCGTCTCGCGCCTGCACTGCATCCTCTCCGTCCTCGGCAGCGAGGTGTGTGTGCACGACAAGAGCTTTAACGGGACATTCATCAACGGTCGCCGCATTGGCCGCGGCCGGACGTGCATGCTCAGCAACGGGGACCTCCTCTCATTTCGCAACGCGGCGCTCGCCGACGCGGGGGAGCTGACCTACCGCTTTGAGGGCCCTGCCGCGACGTCGGCGAACACGGTGGCGGGGCTGGAGTGCTACAACCTGGGGCCTAGCATCGGACGCGGCAGCTTCGCGGTGGTGCGCCTGGGCCTCCACAAGGAAACCGGTGAGGAGGTGGCCATCAAGATGCTCGACAAGCGCGGGCTCTGTGCCGATCTGGCCTCCGCCTCACTGCACTCGGAGGTGGAGCTGCTGCGCGGCATGGCGCACCCCAACATTGTCCACGCCCGCGACGCCTTCGAATCCGAAGACACCGTCGCGCTGGTGATGGAGCTGGTGCGTGGCGGCGACCTGTTCGACTACATTGTCGGCCGCGGCGCCTCGCCCTTCACCGAGGACGAGTGCCGGTTTCTGTTCCTCCAGCTGCTCGAGGCGGTGCTGTACATCCACAGCCGCGGCGTCGTGCACTGCGACCTGAAGCCCGAGAATGTCCTCGTCGACGTTTCCCGCCCCGCGACGCCGCAAGGAGCTGAACTCACCACCACCACACCGGCGTCACTGAGCCCCGCGCCTGCCCCCGGCACCGAGGACCGCGACCGCACCTTGTTCTCCGCGAGCGACAGCCACCAAGAGGACGCCAAGGCGATCGCGCCGTACCACGTGCGGCTCAAGGTCGCGGACTTTGGCGTGGCCAAGTACGAGGGCGAGGCCGAGATGAGCGACGCGGCCAACGCGGTGACCGCCGTCGGCACCCCAGCCTATGCGGCACCGGAGCTGGGCACGGCGACCCTAGCCACGCGCGAGACATGCCCTTCACCCGCATACACACCTCCACCTCTGCAGCGCTACACCAGCGCCATCGACGTGTGGTCCCTTGGCGTTCTGCTCTATGTGCTGTGCTCGGGAGCGCTGCCACGCAATGCACAACAGGTTGAGCCTGTTCGCTTCAACAAGTACATGACGAACCTCTCCGTGGAATGCAAGGACCTCATTCAGGCTATGATGCGGCTGCAGCCAGCGCACCGCATCACTCTCGAGGACATCTGTCACCACCCCTGGCTCGATGGGGCCATCATCGACGGCCTCCATCTCTGCCAGGACGAGGACGTGCTCTCGAACACCACGGCTGCCGTGTCGCCGCGCTTCGGCCGCTCTGCCCGGCCTAGCGAACGCGCACCGCACGAGGAGGAGTCGAGCAACTGATGTGGCCAGCCAGTGTGGTCCGCTTCCACAGAACAGAGCAGCGAAAAACAACAACAACAACAACAACAACACACAAACAAACAGAAAGCAAAAAAAAAAAAACAATACGGTCACAGTTGTGAACGCACCTCGCTCTTTTTTTCTTCATCTCTCATCCATCAGACGTGCGTGCCTCTGACAAGAAGCATCATGCAAAATGATGGCATTTTGTAGTGCTCCGACATTTTTTTCATTCTACCAGATCACAACCGGTCAATCACACGCTTACTCGGCTTGTGTGTCTCTGCTGGAGCCATTCTTCCCCTCTCAAACGTAACCCCTCTTACCCTTGCACCCTCTCCCCCCCCCCCCCCCCCCGCGCGCTCGTTTTCTTGTAGCGTGTCTGCTTTACGTTCTTCTCTTTTGGCACTGCAAATCAGCCTCGCCTTGTTTTGTTTTCCTTTTTCTCCACTATTTGATTCCCCGCTGTGCCCGATGACGGATGTCGAAAGTGCGAGCGCGGAGTGTGCGCCGGCGGCGGATGTGACACTGAGCTCATCCCGCAGCAGCTCTGCGGCGCCACAGTCGTACCAAGAGGGTACCCGATTTCTGACGTGGCGCAAGCACGTGCGCAACTTGTACCAGCAGCTCCTCCACGTTGACTTGGTCTGGGAAAGCCCCGCCGCGCAGCTCCTCCCTTTCGTGACCACCCGCGATGGTGTCGTGACGCAGAACCTGCTCACCGGCACGCGCACGGGCGGGCAGGAGCAGAACTACCTGCAGCTGCTCTCGCTCGGGCTTCCCGTGGACACGCGGTCCTTGGACGAGGCCACAACTCCGTACTGCGATGCGACCGGCGAGGTCGGGGGCTACGGCATGGCCCCGAGCGCGTGTGGCCTCAAGGTCGAGCGCCGCGTCATCCACGACGGCGATGTGCTGGCCGCGCGGTACATGTACGCTAACCCGCTCGTGCTCGCGTCGTGCTCGAGCAACGGCAACACGTACGTCTTTGACTGGTCGCGAGTGTCGCTGAACAAGTTCCCCAACGACCCGCCACGGCCTCGCGCGCCGCTGCCGCCGAACGAGCTGAGCACGAACCCCACTGACGAGGAGCGCCTCAACTACCAGAAGCGCCTGCGCGCGCTGAACGCGGTGGCCGTCGAGCAGGATCGCTGGGACAAGCGCACCGGCGAGGGCCAGCACCTTCTCACGCTCGTCGGCAACGAGGGACCCTCGGACTGCCTGGACTGGTGCACCACCACCGAGGGCCGCGTTGCCGCGGGCTCGGCTGGCAAGGCGTGCGTCTGGCAAATTGGCCACATGTCCAAGGACGCCGCCAAGACGGTGGACCCCTTCACGACCTTTTCCCTCGACGATGAGGAGGCGCGCATCACGAGCCTCCAGTTCTGCTGGGACGATCCGAACGTCTTCATGAGCAGCACCTCCAACGGCAGCATCCTGTACAACGATGTGCGCGGGAGCGAGTCCACGGAGATGTTCTCCCTCGCCAGCCCCGCCACGGCGATTGCCGTGTCACCGATTGACTCGAAGCAACGCGTGCTCGCGGGCACGGAGGACGGCAAGGTCTACTTTTTCGATCTCCGCAACAGCAGCGCGCCGGTGGAGGTGTCGCAGCTGCACGCAGATGAGGTGACGCGACTGGAGTGGTGCCCTCACTCGGCCCACCTCTTCGCCTCGGGTGGCAAGGACGGCAACGTGTGCATCTACAATCGCACACAGTCGAAGCTCCTCTTCAAGCACGCTGGCCACACCGACACCATCATGGACCTCGGCTGGAACTGGCAGAGTGGCAATGCCGGGCAGCTCGTCTCGGCCGATGCCAACGCCGTTATGCTGTGGCGACCTCGTGATTTCTTCTTCACCCACTAACAAAAAAAAATATCACAGTACAACATCGGCATCACACATTTAAAAAAAAAAAACAGAGGCGAGTGCCAAACACATAGAGAGAGAGATGGAGGCAGCACGAGTCCGGGCGGACCTGTGAGTTTTTGAGGCAAGAACAAGCACACATTCGTACGCTTTGTCTCTCGGCCCTTGCTCATCATACACACATTTGAACATAGAATGATTAAAAACAAGCAAGCAAACGACGACAATTAAATAGTGAGTCGCAAATATGCTGGATGAATGTCCCTACATGAGGGATTGCATGTGTTGAGTCATGTTCCTTATCGACGCTGTTGATCGCGCGTCGACAACACATTCATGAATCACCATGAAAACACACACCTCCCCACGCACACGAAATGCGTCCCTTTGACAGCCTGCATTTCTGTCACTTTCCTTTCACTCGATCGTGCACATGCAAAGGTACGATTTATGCCATCATCTCCCGTCTACAGTGCATCATCTTTCTCACACCAACTCTTCCCCCTTCCTTACCCCCGACTGTGTGGCGTGTCGCTCATTTATTTATTTTTCCTCCTCGCAATTAACTCTGCGCGCAGGTGAGAACGGTAAAAACAAAATAACCGCAGAACGTACGTACGTACTGGCATTGAGTGAACAGAACACGAACCAAGCAGAAACAAACCCCTAGTGTCGCCATGACAGCCGTCGCCTCTGAATGGGCGGACCTCCCTTTGGACTCCCGCATTCTCGAGGCTATCCGCGACCTCAAGTGGGAGACGCCGACCGCTGTTCAGGGCGTGTGTGTGCCCCTCGCGCTCAAGGGCAAGGATGTTTCCATCCAGTCCCGCACGGGCTCCGGCAAGACAGGGGCCTTTGTCATTCCCGTCATCCAGCGCATCATCACGGAGCGGGAGCAGAAGGGGAAGAAGGGCGTGGAGACCCCCGTCGCGTTGCTTCTCGTGCCGTCGCTGGAGCTTTGCGAGCAAACGGCCGAGGCCATCCGCGCGCTCTCCCGCTACGTGAAGCCGCGCCTCGTCGTGGAGAACCTGACCAGCGGCGGCGCGGTAACCGCAAGCCGTGTCGCGTCCGCGCACATTCTCGTCTCCACAGTGGCGCTGCTCGCGTCATCGATTCGCCAGGGCACCATCTCTGCTGCCACGCTCACGCACCTGCGCTTCCTCGTGCTGGATGAGGCGGACATGATCGTGTCCATGGCGGAGCAGTCGCTGCGCACGGTCCAGGCTGTGCTGCCGCCGTCCATGCAGGTCATCCTGTCGTCGGCGACGCTGACGGAGGGCACGGCGGCGATCAAGGGCCAGCTGCTGCGCAACCCGACGAGCGTCGTGCTGACCACCGACGAGGTCGACACCACGGTGGACGAGGCGGCCGACGCCAGCAAGAGCGGCCCTATTGTCGAGTCCCGCATCACCGTGCGCGACCCGCAGAAGAAGACGCTGCAGCAGCACTACATGGTCGCCACGGACGGCTGCCACCGCCACACGCTCCTCTACGGCCTGTACCGCTTCGGCCTCATCAAGGGCAAGACGCTCGTGTTCGTCGACGACGTCGAGGACACGTACCGACTCCAGCACTTTCTGGAGCAGCTCGGTGTGGCCACACTGGTGTACGACGCGAACTTGCCCATGAACGTCCGCCTCGATGCCCTCAAGCGGTTCCAGTCGGGCCAGGTTTCGGCCATGGTGTGCACGGACGGCACGCTCGAGAGCGCGGAGCAGCTGCAGATGTCGCTGCAGCGCCGCGAGGGCCCCGAGGACGACGGGGACGAGCCGCCCACGCGCAGGCGCCGACGTGAAGGCGCGACGACTGCCTCGAGCGCGCGCAGCAGCCGCAACAAGTCGTCGTCCGCGCTGCACCGTGGCATCGACTTCAACAATGTGCGCAACGTCATCCTCTTTGACGGCGTGGACGCCTTGTCGCCGATCGCGCTGTCCCGCTACACGCATCGCGTTGGTCGTGCCGGTCGCGCCGGTCAGGAGGGCCTGTCCATTGCCTTCTTCTCCGTCCCC
The DNA here is from genome assembly GCA_030849645.1 of Wallacemonas sp. Wsd. Lineage (NCBI taxonomy): Eukaryota > Euglenozoa > Kinetoplastea > Trypanosomatida > Trypanosomatidae > Wallacemonas > Wallacemonas sp. Wsd. The sequence continues at coordinate 49,570 of JASANQ010001319.1, forward strand.
CAGGCCCGCCGATGCTTGTTCGCGCTGCGCGAGTACGGCAAGACCAAGGGCGACAAGATTGAGCCCTTCAAGACGATGAAGCGCGACGAGGCGGCCAAGCTCCAGTACCGTGTCGACTCCGCACTGGACAACGTGACCCGCGCCGCTACGCGCCGCCTGCGCGTGGCTTCCGTGGCGGCCGAGCTCGGCCGCAGCTCCTACCTGGCCAACCACCTCAGCCAGAAGGATACGTCCGCGATTCAGCGGGTGGTGAAGCGATCAGCAGGCAAGGTGCGCATTGAGCGCAATCTCCTCGACGTGCCAGAGTACATGAAGGTCGAGAATGTCGAGGATGCCAGCGAGTACACGCACCGCGTCCGTGCCGACCAAACTCAGTCTCAGCGCTTCAAGAAGGCCGTCGCGAAGCCCGCCGCCGACCCGCTCAGAGCCGTCGTGTCAAAGCTGAAGTCGAGCCGTAAAAAGTAACGCCGGGGACGCGCCGCTGTCAGCCCGCGCGGCCACACAGATTCTCTCTGTGGAAGAGAGAGAGAGAGAGAAAAGGAGAGAGGCAGAGGAAGAATGTGGAGAAGTGAAGATGTGACGGAGAAAAGCGGCAGGCCACTGCGAGGATCACCGCCACCACCGCCAGGCCGCACTTTTTCTCACCCTCACTCTGTCCCAATGTTTTTTTTTTGTTCGAGTAAACGACTCAGTCGTATGTTTAACTGGTGGTCTGAAGAAAGTAACAGCCATTGCAAAAAAAAAAAAAAAGGATGGCAGGTACTCAGACGCGTTTTCGTTTAATTTGCACGGATTTTTGTGTGTGTCACGCGCATGATTGCCTTTCCATTCTGAAAAAACAACCCTTCAAAAGTCATAACCATGAGAATGTGCAGGAAAACCATCGTCATCGCGTATGCATTCAGGAACAGGCATTGCACCTCGTTGTGCTACCTTGTTTTTCAACTGATGATCTTGCTGCTTTTTGCTCTCTCTTCTTTGGTTACGTACGTGTGCAAGCCTATCTCGGTCCGTGTGGGTGTGTCTGGGTGACATTCACACCCTCTCAAAGCGCTGTCGCTCCCCAGGGTTAAATCTGGCTCTATGACTAAACATTGTCACGAGGTATCTGCACTGTGTACATGGCGAACACTCGCCTTGGAGCTTGCTTTCTTGTCTTCATCCGCTTCTCTTTCCCTCCCCGTGTCTTCCTTGTGTTTTGGTGTACGCTAGCTTTCCATTGCCGCACTGTGCTCTGCGCGCAGTGGCTCTATTCACGGGATTTAGCTTTTCTCCTCTTGTTGGTTGTTGTACTCCCTTCTTTCTCTTTCCTTTTCTCTTTGCTTGGGCCGGTCACGTGTATCCTCCGCATCGTCCACGAGAACCACACACACACACACACACACACACACACAGTAGTGTTCCATTTGTTTGTCCGTTTCACATCAATGAAAGCATGACGGACGCCACACCTGTGAATCGTTACTTGCTCTTTTCGCGCAGTGACGACTTCCGCAGCGCGGACAAGGTTCGCTATGCGATTGAATACGACTCGCTGCTGCAGAGCAGCACGCCTGGCACACCTAGCGTGGGCGGCTCAGCGCTCACGCACGATCTAGAGCGCCGCATCCTCATCAAGTCCATCGACGACGTGAAGCGGCACTTCCTCTTTGGCGACCGCGCGGTGCCGCTCACGCCTGCCACTGGCAACAGCGTGACTTTCTCCGCTACGTGCGACGCCGGGGCTGCCGCGGAGGAGCTCGACTCGGCCAATACCGGCGTCGGCCTGGCCTCGCCGTTCGCGAGGCTCGCCGAAGACGGCTTGGAGACGTCGCCGATTCTCCTTGAAGAGACGCAAGACATCGACGCCAAGCCCTGGGACGACCCCGGGGCGAAGGGCAACCACTGGAGCTGGCCGATCGAGTCCCTTTACCAGCACTACCACGTCGTGCTCGCCATTGACTTTGGCCAGGCCAGCTTTGATGTGTCCGAGAACGGCACCGTGTTTATTGATCGCGTGCCGAGTATCGTGGAGTCGCTTCTCCACGTGCTGCGCACCACCATTGAGACCCGCGACGAGGACGTCGCTCATTGCCAGCGCTGGCTGCAGAGCAACGTGGTGGACGAGCAGCTCCGCGCGGACATTTTGGCGCAGCTCTGGAACCCGCGCATCGACGTGAGCATCTTCATGCTCAACGCGCCACAGCCACCCTCCGACGCCTGCACGAGTGCTGTGCTCTCGCCGTTCTGTCCCGCGCCACCGGCCGGCAGCGCCGCCGCCTCGTCTGGCCCCGCGAGGACAGATGGGGGTGAGACCGCCACGGCCTTCCTGGGTGCGGCAGCGGCAGAGCACCCCGCCACCACCGGGACAGGCGGAATCTTGTTGTTCCCAGCCGAGCAGGCGCCGACGGCGTTTGCGTGCACGCCGGAAAGCAGCGGTGCCCATGGCCCCTCCTGCACCGGCTGCATCCCACTGCTCACCCGCTGCAACGCGCGGTGGCTGCTGGCCGACGAGACCTTCCCCGGGCACCTGCAGGCCGCGCTGGAGCACTACGAGGACATGTGTCGCCAAGGCGGCCCCGCGGCGGTGCAGAACTGGCCGCAGTCCTCACTCGCGGGCTCCCTCGAGTACCTGATCCGCACCACGCCCGAGTGCCGTGCCGAGTGCTTCAGCATCATCCTCGTCAACAACACGGCCGCCCTCGAGTGCACCGAGTCCCTGTCCTTTCTCGAGAGCACCGTGCGCCGCAAGAACATCATCCTCTCCGTCGTCTCGCTCAATCGCCGCACGCACTTTGACTCGGCCGAGCTCAGCCCGCTCTCGCAGTTCCTCTTCTCCGTCGGCGGGTTCGCCGTGCACGTGGACTACTGGCTCGCCATGGCGGCCACGCGGCTCAACCGGGACTGGTGCCACCGCTTCGAAGGCGCCCGCTGTGTCGCGCAGCAGCTCTTTGTGCACCTGGTCGCCGCGTTCCCCGTGTCCTCGCACGGCATCACCGGCGGCGCGAGCCTGGCGCTCGAGAAGGAGGCCTCGGTCGTGCTCTACGACGGCGAGCACGACCTGCCCGACCAGATCTGGTCTGGACCGACGCTGGCGCTCGTCCGAGCCGCGGCCGCGGCCCGCTTCAGCGAGGGCTGGGGCGTGCTCATTGACTACAAGGACGAGTCGACCGAGGCGATTGTGCTGGCGCGCCACCACCACTGCTTCCACTCGGGCTCGCTCACCCTGCACTACGAGCTGCGCGTCAACCGCCCCGTCGTGTACCGGCAGGTGCGTCTCACCGGCACCAAGGCGCTCGTGGACTACTTTCACCGCCTCCACCTCGACCCCACGTGGCGCGAGCAGAGCCTGCAGGAGGCGGGGGCGAGCTGGTTCGTGACCCTGTCGATCCTGCACGCGCAGCTGGAGAGCTGGATGCGGGCGGAGCAGGTTGTGCTGCAGCTGCTCGACAACCCCACGCGCTTCAGCCTCACGCGCGACCTGTACGCGCTCAACGGCGCCCGCGGCATCGCCAATGCGTGGGTGAACGTGTGCAGCGTCCGGGCCCTCTCCGTCTTTGTCCTCGGCGAGACGCGCGCGCTGTGCCACACACTCGCCCACATCTCGCCCGCCCTCTCGCGCTACGCCACCGGCGGCAGCGGCGGCAGCATCCCGGCACAGTGGAACTGCGCGGCGGCGTCCTCGGTCGTGCTCCGCGCGGCGATGCTGCGGGCCGGCCACCTGCCCTTGCCGGATGGCGAGGACCGCACCTTTGTGCGCCTCGGCGACAACGGCCTCCCCCTCTACGTCGTGCAGTGCCTGCCCTTCACGGATGCGGCCACGACCGCAGGCGGCAGCGCGCCGGTGCTCTTGGCGGCGTCGTTTGAGTGCCGCATGGGCTTTTTCACGTCCACGGCGGCCGAGGAGGTGGCCATGGTGCACGCGCTCGCCAGCCAGCTCAACCACGCGCAGGACGGGTGCGGAGCGGGTGGCGCCGGCCCCGAGGCGGATGCCGGGGCGTCGGGTGCGGGTGCGATGCCGCCGTCCGCGGCGACCGACAAGCGGCAGCGCGCCGACGAGCGCCGCCTCGTGCTGCGCGCCTCGTGCGACCCGCGCTCGCTGCTGCTGGTGGCGACGGTCACGCAGCGGCGCTCCCTCTGTCTGCTGGCGAACCTCTCGCAGACGCGAACCCAATCGCGCGCGGACTCGCCGTCGCCCGCGTCGTCTTCTCTGGCGGACCAGCAGGGCCGCCCTCGCCTCGATGGCAGCGCCGGTCACGTGAGCATCGTGCAGTACTTCCGCCGCGCCGGCTGCGTCCCGTACTCGGTGGCGCCGACGCACCTCTTGGGGGTCTACGTGGCGTCGTGGACTTTTGGCAGTCCGGAGAGCTTCCCGGACTTTGACTTTGCCGAGGAGGCCTTCTTTCTCGCCGTGCTGCGTCGCCTCGTGCGCGGCTTCGACCTTCTCTACTGCAGCGCCACGTCGCTCAAGGCCATCCTGCACTTGCAGAGAGACTTTGCGCACTGGTCCGGCACGTGCGCTGTCTCCGTGCACGACGTGCTTGAGGTGCGCGAGGCCCCTGGCGGTGGCGGTCGGCGCGTCTTGTCGATCCAGCGCTGCCTGTCTCCACACTTCTACGTTCAGCTCTACCCTGTGACGGCGCTGCGAGACATCCGCGAGGACTTTCACATTGCGACGGCGCTGCAGTCGTACCGCGCGTGCGCGACGCTGCCGAACAGCCCGAGCCCCTCGCGCGGCACCACCGGCGTGCGCGCGATGCAGAAGGCCGGGACGCTGCTCACCTCTGTCCACCTGGAGTCGCTTGTGCGCTACCTGTCGCCGTCGCACACCACGTGCGTCGCGCTCACGAGCCCGCCAAGCCTGCGCGGTGACCGCGGCACGGACCTGCGCGGGCGGCTCATGAACCTCCTGCGCAACCTCGGCGAGCGCAGTGCCTCGATCGCAGCCACCCAGTTCAGCCGCGAGTACGCTCAGCTGCTCACCTGCGGGACGGAAACCGTTCCCCGGCACGACCGTATCCAGGTGTCCATTCTGGCCCCGCTGCGCAACCACACGCTCACGGTGCTGCTGATTTTGGAAACCGACACGCCGAGCGGGTCGCAGACACACACCGTGACCGTCGCCGTCGCGTCCATGGACCTCGCGCTGCTCCGCTACGGCCTCGTGCGCCAGTACGCGCCAAGCTGCGCGCAGGCCCTTCCCGAGTGCGCCATTGACCGCATCGTCCTGCAGTCGCTGCAGCACCTGCTGCTCACGTTCACCTCGTTGCACACGACGCAGCAGCTGATCCACCGCCTCAACCAGTCACACGCCGGCGAGGGCAGCAACGACGGCAGCACCAGTGCGTCCGAGGCGGCCGTGGAGCGGCGACAGCTTGAGGAGGAGATCATGAAGAGCTACAGCTTTATGCGCACGTACACGCTGGAGGTGGATCTGACACACCTCCTGCACGCGCTGCGCCTCAAGTCGGCCCACGCCACCGCTACCACGACCTCGGTGGAGCAGACCCTGGCGGCCTTGCTGGACGGCTTCACGACACACGCCGCGTCCGACTCGGAGCTGTTCTTTCCGTTCGGCAGCAGCAGCAGCAAGGGCACGCCGACGGTGTCTGCCCCACAAGGCCTCACGGAGGACAAGCCCAGCTCCGCCGCGGCTACGCCGTTCGGGCGGTCGCCGACACCCGTCACACCGCAGTCGAAGCCGGCCCCCACCCCGCCGCAGGAGGACGACCGCACCTCGGCACCGGCGACGCTGGGCGGGTTCCCGATGGTCCTGCGCGTCGCCGCCATCCTCAGCGGCTCGGCCGACAAGAACACTCCGGCGACGGCGTTTTGGGTCTCTGGGGGCAGCGGGCCGTCGTCGTCGCGGCCAGCGGACGGTCGTGGCGAGGCGGCGGCGGCGGCAGGGGAGAGTGGCGGGGCCGCCGCTGGGCTGCTCGATCTGGCCGCGTCCATGTCGTCACCCGGGCCGGCGCCTCCCACGCACACCACGTCGCAGCGCCTGCGCGTGCGCCTCTTCATCAAGACACTGCCGCGCGAGGTGTCGTCGCTCTTCCGCGGCACCGACGTCGACGGCCTGGACCTCGCCCAGGCCCCCGTGCGCGAGCTCCTGCACAACCTCATTGTCCGCTACTCCGCCGGCCGGGCCGGCATCACGGCCGACTCCATGGACGCGGACTTCAGCGCACGCGGCCGCGCGGTGAGCGAGAAGGACGTTGAGCGCATGCAGGGGCTCTGCGTGGAAAGCAGCAGCGCCGGCGAGCCGCTGGAGCGCATTCTCAAGGGCCTGCAGACGCGCTTCGTCACCACCGTCGCGCGCTACTGCCTGACGCGCGCGTTTCACACGGCGGCCTTCACGCGGCTGCGGACGCTCGTGATGGCGCCGCCACCGTCCGCGGGCCCCGCAGCCTCGGGGCAGCGCAAGGACGCGGCCTGGCAGGAGTCGGACGAGGCCGGCGCAGACGAGGGCGGCCGCACCACACCGGCCGCCGACGGCGACGGCGGCGAGAGTCCGGTGCCGCACAGCCAGTCGACGTCCACGACGACAGCGATCCCCACCGCTCCCACGACCCCTCCGTCGACGGCCGCCCTCACAGGGTCCGTGCCCCCACCGCGACTCGCCCACGCACGGGCTGCGGAGAAGAGGTCCACGTGGCACGCAGCCGCGGCGGCGTCTGGCGACCTGGCGTGTCTGGCGCAGTCCCACAGCGGCATTCCGCGCACCATGCGCGAGGATCGCGAGCTGGCGTCACTGCTGCGCCGCGTGGTGCTGCCGTCGCTGCTCAGCTCCAAGCAGTTTGTGAAGGACAGCTTCCCTGTCACCTTCACCCAGCAGGCGACGGACTACCGCAGCATTGACCCTGTCGCCGCCACCAGCGACGTGTTCCAACGCTGCGTCGAGGAGGACAACATGGGCGTCGTCGCCGTCGCCCACCACCTTTCGTACGCGTACATCCCCAACGCCACCTTCTTCGGCGACCGCTGGATCGCCGTGCTGGTCGACCCGGGCAGCGCCGACAGCGTCCAGCAGAGCACCGCGAGCATCCTCTGCTACGAGCCCGCCGTGCCGCCGTTGCTGGAGGAGCGACTCGGCGCCGCCGCGCGTGCGCTGAGCGGCGATGTCGATGGCGACGGCACGCCCGACACGACCACCGACGCGCTCGTCCCTACGGCGTCCGACAGCCCTGTCTCCGCCGGTGCCGCCGCCGCCGCTTCCGAGGACACGCACGGCGCGCTGCGCACGGTGACGGAGAAGCTGCGCGCGCACATCAAGTCCAAGGTGACGCAGGTGAGTCAGCTGCACCTGCTGCGCCAGCTGCGCGACACGCAGTTCGCCAACGCGGAGCTCATCCCCGACAACTGGGGCAACCAGTTCCGCAGCCTCGCGTTCGCGACGAACCGCATGGGCGACGACGCGCTGCTCCCCGCCGGTGCCACGACGCTCGACGTCGGCGCCTCGCAGTTCTACCTGCGCGGCAGCAACGTCCTCAACATCCCGATCTACTACAAGCTGCAGCACCAGTGCAAGCGCGTGCTGCAGCGCATCACCGCCAACTCGTCGCGCCTCGAGCTCATTCAAATCTTCAACCGCGACCAGTGCTTCGTCGTGGCGGACGACGTGGAGGGCGACACGTTCCACTACATCCGCCTTGTCTTCACCAAGGACACCGGCACAACCGCGTCCGTCACCACGTTTCCTAGCCAGGTGGTCGGCACCGACCGGTATTCGAAGCTGGTGGTGCAGCTCTTCACGGCCACCACGAACGCCTCCATCAAGCGGCCCCTACAGAAGTTGCAGGACTTTTGCTACTTTTTGGCAGTGCAGGAGCTTCAGGGGCACGTCAACTACGTACAGCACAAGATGATCTCCTTCAACGACCTTGTCTTCCTACAGAACCAGAAGCTAGAGCCCATCACGCTCGACCTCCGGCAGATCCTGAAGGCGAACGCGGCAACCCCTGCGCAGGCCGCCGCGGACGCCGACATCACCGACGATGTGTCGAACGAGAGCATCACTGCGTTCGCCATGGCGCTGCTGTTCCTCAACCTCCGCGACAACAAGTTCAAGCTCTTCGAGGTGCAGCGCGACCAGAGCCACGCCGTCAGCAACTTTGTCGAGCACTACAATCTCGAGGAGGGCCTCCGCACCGACGCCTCGGACGGCGCCACGCCTGCGAGCCCGACCGACGGGGCTCTGCGCTTCGTGAAGCTCGTGGATGGGCTAACGGACGTGCTGGTGTCGTGCGCGATTGTGCCTGACCGCGCGCGCTGCACGATTGTGGTCGAGCGCTACACTACCAAGGTGCCGTCCGAGCGCTACACCAGCGGCGAGTCGGAGAGCAACATTCTCAAGCAGCTCGACGGGTACGTGAGCGACACCACGACGCAGCTCCACTTCTACGCGCAGACGCAGCTCTTTCAGCACACGACGGAGCACGCCGTGCCCGCCTTGGTGCAGTCGCTGCTCGCCACAAGCTGCGCCATGCGGTCCACTGAGAGTCTATTTCTCCGGCACGCGCACCTCACGTTGGACGAGGTGTGTCCGAGTGTGTTCCCGTTCTTGCTGGAGCGCCTGTGCGGCGCGCTGAGCGCCTTCGACCCGTGCTGTCTGCAGGTCATCCCACAGCGCGACGACGGCGGGGCACCGCCTGCGCACTGCGTCGACGGCTTTCCGTGGCGGTGGAAGGAGTGGCTGCAGAACGAGCCGCGTGTGGATGAGGCGAGCTTCTACCTCGTGTGCGGCTTTCACATTGAGTCCGATAGCCCCGCACCGGCCGCCGCGTCCACAGCCGCATCCCCCACCAGCGCCGACCCGGCTGAGTGCAAGGTGCGGAAGCCCAAGTCTGCGGGGACGGGCGGCAGCACGAACAATGTGGGCGGCGCAGGTGGTGGTGGTGGCGGTGGCGGTGGCAGCGGCTGGCGCAAGACGCGCGTCATTCCGTACGTGCGCCGCGATCTACTCGTGTCAGCCACCACCACGGAGGAGTCGCACGGCGCGCTGCTCGCGGAGCTCGGCCTGGCGCGCAAGAAGAAGTGCAAGGCGTACATTGTGCTCGACGTGTCGCTGAACGGGGGCATCCACGTCGCCGTCTTCAATCTCCGCGACACCGACTTTTTGCTGCGCCTTCTGATCGACGTGGTGCAGGAGATGGAGGTGAAGTCGACGCTGCTCAACGACGTCCTGCTGCAGCGCCTCGGCTACTCGGTACCGTCCGCGTTCGACGAGGCCGGGCTCGCGCGCAACTGCTGCGGCGATGTCACCAACGTCATCCAGTCGAAGCCGCTCTCGATCAGCGCCGCGTCGTACCGCCGGCGCGTCAACCACGTCCGGTTCCGCCCCAGCCTTCCACCCGAGACACAAGAGGAGGCCCTGGTCGTCATTGTCGAAGGCCTCTTCAACCGCGGCCTCATTGTGAACTACAGCTTCCCCATCGACGACGCCATCTGCTGCCTATACGAGGAGTGCCCGCGCTACGCCTCGCTGTCGGCGTGCTCGGCGGCGGTGGAGGCGCTCATCGAGGACGGCTACCTCGTCGAGGACCCCGCGAGCGCGCTGCGTCCGCAGGTGTCGCTCGACGCACTGATGCCGCGCCGCTCGCAGAAGCGCCGCGCGGTCGTGAACTGCCGCCTCGCCGACGTCGCAGGCGTGCCGGCGGATGCACTGATCGCCTGCGACTACCACCGCCACATCCTCTCCGCGCACGTCATTGTCGAGGCGCAGAACGCCCGATCCGGCGTCTCCGAGTCCCTCGCGCGTCTCAACACGCTCTGGCGCACCGGCGCGCAGCACCACCTGCACGAGTTCACTCGCATCATCGTCGAGCTGCAGCTCAAGAGCAAGGAGGTGTTCGCCTCGCGCGTGCCCGAGTTCCAGCTGCGCCGCGAGAGCTGGACCCCCGGCGATGACCTGCTCGACCCCGACCTGCCCAACCTCGACCAGCAGGACACGCAGTACGCGGCGGCCATCAATGAGGTCCTGCACAACTACATGAGCAGACTGCGCCGCCTGTATCCGAGCATGCTCGTCATTGAGGTCTCGCCGAACGACCCGCTCTATCGACAGGACCGCGTCGTCTCGAGCCGCCTGCAGTGCCGATACGGCAAGGTCGCCGGCAACGACGGCGGCTCGGTCGTCTTCTGCCCGAACCTGTACTACGGCGTGCTGCCCATTTCTGACGTGATTGACCGCCATCGCACCACGCATGGACGCTTCTCGCAGCAGCTGCCGGCCTCGCTGATGGACGGCAGCGAGAGCGCCCCCATCACGTGCGCGGGCCTGCTGGTGGTCGAGGTGGGCTTCCAGGTCGTGCACTACGCGCTGGACTTCTTTGTCATCAAGGGCGAGCGACTGCCGCCGGGTATCGAGGCCGGCATCGCGAGCGAGTTCAAGCAAAACGTCATGTTCGACCGTGCCGTGTACGACGCGGCCGTGCGGCGGTACATTGGTGACATCCGCGCCCCGGCTGTGCTCGGCAGCGCCGCCGCAGACCGCCCCGCGCAGCAGCCGCTCTCGACCGCTGTCACCAACCTCGTCAAGCACCACCCCACGCCACCGCAGTACAGCTGCAGCGCAGCCGTTCCATTCCGCATCACCGACCAGAATGTGCTACGTGTCAAGAGCCTCGCCTCGTCGTCTGCCGCCGCCAAGAAGAGCGGGTCATCGGACAAGCTGGCCACGTCCTCCGCGGCGGCGGCGGTGGCGACGGTGCGATCGCGCGCTGGCGTTGCGGGTGGGCCCACTCCCGGTGCCGCGCCGGTCAGCGGAGACTGCACCAACAGCGGCAAGGTGACGCTGCTGTCTCCGACGCCAAGCTCCGGCACGGCGATCCTCATCCATGCGGCGACGGGAGAGCGGTACCTCTACGGTGGCCTGATTGACTGGGACGCGCAGACGCTGTACGTGCTGGTGACGCCCGTGCGGCTGGAGGTGGCCTCCGACTACGCGATGGAGCACCATTCCGGCGCGGTCGCGAACAGCCTCATGCCGCTCGTCGTGCAGGCCAAGGACCTGCTCTTCACACAGCTGCTAGAGAGCACGCAGCAGGAGCGGGTGAGCGCGGCGTGGGAGAAGTTCCTCGTGGCGCAGTCGCGGAGCGCGGTGCTGAGCCCGCGCGCCATGCCGTCCTCGCGACACGAGGCGCCGACGTACGACGAGCTGGAGCTTGTCATTCGCAACTCGCACAAGATTCTCCTGCAGAGCTACCGCCCCCTCGTGCAGCAGGCCGTGGAGCCTATCGAGTGGTCCGGCAACGCGTCCTTGCTGCGGCGCACGCAGGAGGTGCTGTTCCCCGACTACGTCCTTCGCCTCATTTCGCGCGGCAGCTCGGCGTGGCCGGAGGGCAAAAACACGACGACCAACGTCACCCCCCTGTCTCTGCGCGCCGCAAGTAGCGGTGTTGGCGGTGTCAGTGCGAGTGTCGGCAGTGAGGTCCAGGGGGTGTTGGCAGAGCGTGGCGCGGAGCAGCGTCCAGGGATGCTGTTGAGCACCGCGCTCGGGAACGGCGCCGCCGCGTCTGCGCGAGGCACCGTGGGCGGTTACCCGCTGTCCCGCCTTTTCAAGGGCTCGCCTCTGCCCGATGAGCAGTTCGTCGTGACCTTCGCCAAGGCCGCGTCGGCGTCGGACTGCTTCCTGCTGGTGCGCTGTGTCACGACGGCCCCACAGGAGGTGCCCGACCTCGTGGTCGAGGAGACGTACTTTTGCTGCCGCAGCGCGCCGTCGATCATGTGGTCGCACAAGGGTGCCGTGACGGTATTGTCGGACGAGCAGAGCGCGCTGATGGACACGTTTGTGGAGCTGCTGGCGAACTGCATCTGGTCCTCCATTGTGCCCAACTCTTCCCAGGCATCGTAAACGAGAGCCATGACCAACGACAACGAAGCAAGCCAACCGAAAAAAAAAATCAAAGAGAAAAAAAGAAGGAAAAAATGCATGTTTCAAACACAAAAAGAGTGTAGACAAGAAAGCGCTACTATCCGAACGGCATGAACGCGGTTCTATCATGTGCTCGTGTGCACAATGACAAACACACATTCTGCGTGCGGCGGATACACAGGCGAATCGGGCCTCCGTTGGCGCCTAAAAGCAGCGTGTGATTGTTCTTGCTTTCCACTTCGCGTGGATGGGGGGGGGGGGGGGGGATACTGAGCACCCGCTCTGCGAACGAGAACCTGCTTCATTTCCGACAATTCACACAGACTTTCAACTCTTGCCTCCACCACTCCACCACTCCACCACTCTCACCGTGTTATCACTTTGTGTTTTCCTTGTATTTCGTTGAGAAGACGTGCTTTGATTGTTGGCACACATACACATACACACACACAAAAAAAAAAAAAACGTGCACACAGACTCCTTACTTGCCTTTTTTCTCTTTTCTTCTTTTCTCGGATTTGCGGAGACGACACAATAACAACAACAACAACAAAAAACAGAATAATGATGGGTGACATTGCGTTGTCCCACCCGTTCATGCACAGCGGGTTTTGCCGGCCACCCGCCCGCGACGACACGCCCATCACGCTCGATGTCGTGCCCTCTCTGCCCATCACGGTCGGCTTTGACGCCGAGTGGCGACTCGACCTCAACGCGGCCACCTTCGCCTCTCCCTATGACACAGGCCCGCCGAGCTCGACGGTGCGGCACTTCACGCTGCACTGCGCACCGGCCTTGACGCCTTCGGAGGATGCGCCGCTCACACTGGTGGTGCACGACCTGTCCGATGTCGTCATGGTCAATGGTCGGTGCGTGTGGCGCCGAGAGGTGGCAGCCCGCGTGTGCGACGGCGATGTCATCCAGCTGTACATCCCCTCACGGTACACGTCGTACCGCTTCCTCGTGCACCGCGCTGCGGCCCCCGTTGAGCCTCCTCTGTCGACGGAGGAACAGTCTCTGCTCGCCACCACCAGTGCTAATACCACCTCAGACAGCCGTGAGTCAGACACCGACGACGACAACGAGAACGAAACGGAAGAAACCTACCTTGGGGGGTTCCCACCTGTCATGGCACGGGGCACGCTCGCTGGGGAAGTGCCCAGTCGCTTTGCCCCTGCACGCCTGCAGCCTCCCGGCACCAGCGCCAAGTCGTCGCTGCGGAGCTCGATCCTGGCGCACACCACCGCCGAAGAGGCAAGCCAGCCCGGTAGCGGCGACGGTCAGTCGTCATCCGCCAGGACTCACGCGAGCGCGTCCTCGTCCTCGCCCTCGTCCTTTTCTTCTTTATCGCCCTCTTCCTCCTCGTCTTCCTCGTCAGATGCGGACGATGCGGCGCCGAAACACGCGTCCAACGCGAGCGACGCGCCGTACCACTGTGCGGAGATGAACGACAGCCTGCGCTCGCTCAGCACCGGGGACAGCGGGGGCTCCGTGCGCTACCACCGCCTCGGCAATGAGGTCTTCTACCCCGGCTCCTTCAGTCACACCGGAGACGCGCTGGACGCCGACTTTGCCCGTCATCGCTTCCGTCGGCGCGGCAATGAGGCCGAAGCGACTGACCGCGGTCCGCACCAGTACACGCTCAATCCGTGCGCCATCACCGTACACCACGAGACCACCTACATCACGACCCCCGTGGTGGAGGTCGCGGAGCCGATGCCGGACGACCCGATGCTGAACTCGCTGACGCGCGTGTCCTTCTCCTTTCCGGCGATTATGACACCGCGCGGCTACGCGTGCACCGACAAGACGACTGTGGCGCCGCCGCTGGAGACGCTGGAGCAGTGTGCACGGGCTGTGGTGGACATGCTCATGTTCGGCTACCAGACCCGCACGAACTGCTTCCACTATTTCTCCGAGCAGGAGAAGCAGCGGCTTCGGCGGTGTTCACGCCGTGTTGTCGAGCACCTCGAGGAGGTCGGCCCCGCCCAGTTCCGCCCCGTCATTCACCTTGACAGCAGGCCTCTCATGTGCTGCAGCGACGTGATGGGCAACTTCGCCGACGTGCAGAAGGCGTACGAGGAGGTGTGCTATCTCCGGCACTTTGCCACACAGCACACGCCGATTCTCTTTCTCGGCAACTACGTCAACCGCGGCGACTACAGTGTCGAGGTGGTGCTGCTGCTGCTGGCGTGGCGGCTGCTGCGGCCGGATGACGTGTACCTCCTGCGCGGCGGGGCCGAGGACGTGGAGCTGAACGGCACCGTGACGTACCACACGAACGCCTGCTTCAAGACGCAGTGCCGCGAGTTCTACTACGACCCGGAGAAGGGAGACCAGATGTGGGCCAAGATGAACACCGTGCTGGCGATGCTCCCCATCGTGGCGATCATCGACAACACCGTCTTCGCCTGCCACGGCGGCGTGCCGATGCTGAGCGCGTGCCCGGAGGCGGAGTTCCCCGCGCCGAGCACCGACCGCATCGCTGCCGCGCCGCACAACGCCCGCGTCCGCCGCACGCGCATGCGAACGGAGCAGGACATCTTGCTGCCAACCGTGCAGCCCGCCGAGGACGGCACCATCCGCGGGGACTACTTCTACGACGCCGTGCCGACAGAGGCGCTGTTTCAGGCCTTGCTGGACACGAGCAAGCAGGCCCCGGGCAGCGACGCCGCGCGCGCGTTTCACTTCATCTCGCTCGGTCTTCGCGACGGCGAGGCGCCAGAACGGGCCGCGCGCCGGCGTCTTGTGCGCGAGCTCGTGTGGAACGACCTCCTGACGTGCCCCGACGAGCTGCAGAAGCCCACCTTCAAGCGCGCCGTCCGCGCCGACAAGTGGCGGCTGATGGAGAAGTTCGACGGCAGTGGGGCCGGTCCGGCCAACCTGCGCCTGTCGCTGATCAAGTACAGCGCTCTCCGGCCCAAGGGCGACTCGCTGAAGCGATTTCTGAACCAGATGCAGGGGACCCCCGGCGAGGCCCCGCCCTCACTGCTGCTCGCCGACGCGGTGTCGGTGGCGAACGACGAGGCACAGGGCGAACTGACGGCGGCCCCAGAAGAAAAGAAGGCACCAGAGGTCGAAAAGGAAGGCGAGGAGCAAAAGGAAAAGGAGGAAAAAGAAAAGGAAGATGAGCCGTCGGCGTCTCGACGCGCCTCCGCGGAGGCCATGAGCAGGGCCCTCCCCTTTCACAACTCGCCGCTCCAGACGTCGTCCGAGGGCAGCACCTCCGACGACGAGGAGGAGTCCAACAGCGCCGCTGGCCCGACAAACGTCGTCAAGCCGCTGGAGCCGAGCCGCCGGCCCATCATTCGCATCTCCGCGCTCCTCAACGGCCAGCGCCGCCACTTCCCCTCGGCATGGGACGAAGCCCAGCACGCGGCCGCAGAGGCAGCGGCAGAGGCCGCCCGTGTCGCTGCAGAGGCAGAGGCGGAAACAGCCCGTGCAGCGGAGGCCGTGCCGGTGGTCGCGGCGGTCGCACCCGCGTCCGCACCCGTTCTGCCTTCACTCGCGGAGAATGCACCCGTCCTTCCTCCGGCCGCAGGGACCGCACCACACTTTCCTTCAGCGCCGCCAACGCCTGCCCCGGCCGCACCCGCGACGGCTGCGAACGCCTTCACGCTTGTCTCCTTCCCCTCCCCGCCCACGAGCACGTCCGACTCCGACGCGAGTCACGCTGACGACGCGTACGTGAAGTTCCCCTGGACGCGGCCGAAGCGCTTCCCCGACGCCGAGACACCCTCCTCGGCCTCGCGCACCTCCGAACCTGGTGGCGGCGGTGGCCACCACCAGTACCACTCCCCCTTGTCCAACGACCCGATCCGCACCGGCGTCAGGGACCCGCTCGAGTACACCATTGTCTACCCCACCCAAGCCCGCATTCGCTGGCGCCTCTGGCACGCGCTTCGCAAGGCGCGGCGCGCCGCGGGCCTCACCGGCCACGGACACGTGAATGCCGGCGCGACCATCAACGCCCGCGGCTTCTGCACAAACTACGTCCGCGCGGATCACCAGGGCGTCGTGCGGGAGTTCACCACGGTGGCCGCCACGCAGTTCCTGGACCGCTTCAAGTTCCAGATGCTCCTCCGCGGCCACACCGTGAACTCGGCCGGCGTGCTCGTCTCCGGCGAGCGCCGCATCATCAGTGTCTTCACGTACAGCTACTACAGCAAGCCGGCGATGAGCTGCGCCGGCGCGTGCCTGTTGAAGGACCACCAGATTCAGCTGCTGGCGTGGCGGACCCGGTACCGCCCTCGCAATGCCTGCATCTACAAGAACTCCACCGGCTGCTACCTGCACGAGCTCTCTCTTTCCATTGAGGACAACCAGCTGACCGACGACGCCCTGGCACAGCGCCGCGAGATGGCTGGCCTGGACTCCGACGGCAACCCCAAGCGCGAGAAGGAGGAGGAGTCACCGATCGAGGTGGTGCTCGACCCCCGCGAGGGCTTCAGCCTCATCATCGACCCGGAGAAGCGCAACTTTGGCACCGCGTCCGACCCCAGCCGGCGCATCAACTTTGTCTGCCTCGACCGCGGCGACGACCCGCGCCGGGAGCGCTACCAGATCGCCTGGGCCGAGGAGGACGCGCGTGTGGAGCTCGTTGCGGAGGCGGACACCGAGCGCGCCGCGCTGGCAGAAGCCATGCGCGGCGGGCCGGCTCTCCCTCCGGTTCGTGATGTGACGGCGGACACCAGTGCTGCTCCGCCCAGCACGGAGCCGCTCTCACCGTCCCGCTCCGCCCAGCCCAGCGTCTCCCCTGACATGCAGCCGGTGGCACCTGCGACAAGTCTTGCGACAAGCCCCGTCAAGTTCGACGCTGCGCACGAGGCACACGTCTCAGAAACGGAAGGCAACGCCTGAGCAGTGCCGCGCACTTTTTTCTTTTTCGTTCCGTTAACTCTCCAGAACACATACTTTTTTTTTTACTTTCAACTCTGCTATGATTCCGTTCCAACTTAAACACCTTTTCCGTTCACTTTGTCCTCTCAGACAGCGTCACTTTCAACGGGGACGGCAAACATGAGGACCATCTTGCTTTGTTGGACCAACATACTGCCATTACCAATCCTGATGTGCGAGCGCGTCCTCCTCCCTCCCTCCCTCCCTCCCTCCCTCCCTCCCTCTCCGGCCCGCTCTCTATCCTTTCGTGACTAACATCACCCACTCCTCCGTCCATCTCCGATTCTGTCTTTTCACTTTCCATCTGTGCGTGCGTTGTGTAGAATTAGTCACTTGTCCTCTTTTTGTTTGTTTGCACCGTGCAACCATGAACGGTAGTCGACGTGTTTCCACCGTCGAGAAGCGGCAGAGCTACGCGGCGGCCAACTCTCGCCGCGCCAGCGCGTTCCCCGGCGCGGAGGAGCAGCTCATGAGCCCCTCCGGCGGTGCGGCCGCCAAGGCCCCGGAGGAGGACACAGTCGAGCGCATCCTCAAGGCCAGCGACCCCAACGTCATGTCCACGCCCGTCTTCTTCGACTACAAGAAGGACGCGCGCACCTTCAAGCTGTACCCCAGCGTCGGCCCCACCGCGTTCCACCTGGCGCTCGACGGCGTCGTCGTGCACAAGGACTCGCCCGAAGTGGCGCGCCAGCGAGAGGACGCGAAGCGCCGCCAGGAGGAGGTCGAGGTGGCCGCCGAGGCGGAGCTCAACCCCGACCTCATCGAGGAGGGTGTCTCCACCCGCATTCTGAAGAACCAGTTCAACTACAACGACCGCGGCAGTCAGACGATGAACAATGTCAAGAAGGAGCGCACCGTGGAGACGGACCCGCCGCCGGCCGCGAACTTCGGCGCCATGGCCACGGCCTGGTCCATCTTCGACACGTACGAGGCGGAGCGCCTGCAGGCCGAGAAGGCCGCGGCGGCCCAGCGCAAGGCCGCCGCCGCCCACCGCGCCGGCAAGGAGGAGGAAGGCGCGCTCGTCGGCTCGGCACAGGCCGGGGCCATTCGCGATGACAGCGCCGTCGGTCCGGTGCCGGCGGCGGACATTATGTTCTCCGAGTCCTTCCGCACGGCCGCGCGCCTGATGGAGCGCATGGTGAACCAGAACGACTGCTTCGACATCATCGACGACTTTCGCTTCTGGGAGGACACGAGCGACCTGTACAAGGAGGACGGCACGCTGCTGCCGCTCTGGCAGTTCCACACCGAGAAGAAGAAGCGCGCCGTCACGTGCATCGCGCTCAACGGCCGCTATGACGACCTCTTCGCCGTCGGCTACGGCAGCTACGACTTCCAGAAGGTCACCAAGGGCACCGTGCACTGCTTCACGCTGAAGAATGCCGTCCCCACCACCGGCGCGGCGTCGCCCGGCGCCCACCCCGAGTTCTCTCTGCAGACGGACAGCGGCGTGCTGTGCATGGCTTTCCACCCCTCCCAGCCCTCCCTCCTCGCGTGCGGCCTGCATGACGGTAGCGTGTGCGTCTTTGACCTGCGCACCAAGAATGAGAAGCAAAAGTCTCGTCCGCTTTACCAGGCGACGGTGCGCACCGGCAAGCACACCGACCCCGTCTGGCAGGTCTTCTGGAAGAAGAGCGCCACCGACCTGGCCTTTTACTCCGTCAGCACTGATGGCCGCATCACCAACTGGCAGCTCAACAAGAAGGAGATTGCGTCCAAGGAGGTCATCCAGCTCGACACCGGTGCGGTCACCTCAGACCCGGAGGCGATGATGCTGAACCAGCTGGGCGGCATGTGCATGGACTACTCGGCCGAGCACGATCTCGTCGCCGTCGGCACGCAGGAGGGCGCGGTGATGTTGTGCACGACTTCCTACAACGGCCAGTGCGTCGCGCGCTTTAGCGGCCACACCATGGCCGTCTACGCCGTTCACTGGAACCCGTTCCACCCGGACATCTTCCTCACCTGTTCGGCCGACTGGACCGTGAAGCTCTGGCTCACCTCGTCGCCCCAGCCGCTGCTCACCTTCGACCTCGGCGACGCCGTCGGGGACGTTGCGTGGTCGCACACAGGGGCCTCGGTGTTCGCCGCGGTCACGTCTAACGGAAAGGTCGTCGTGTTCGACCTCAGCCAGAACAAGACGGAGCCCCTGTGCGTGCAGACGGTGGTGAAGAACGCGAAACTGACGCACATTGTGTTCAGCAAGGTAGACCCGATCGTCTTTGTCGGCGACAGCCGCGGCACCGTGCTCACGCTGAAGCTCTCGCCGAACCTGCGCAAGGTTACGAAGCCGGCCAAGGGCGAGCCCGACGATCCGGCCAGTCTGCGTCAGAAGGAGGTCGACAAGCTGACGCGCCTCGTCGACATCACAATGAAGGATCGTGCGCTGCTCGCCTGAGCCAATTTTCTTGACCGGCACGAACGCATGACACGCACACCCACCGTCTGTACTGTTTTTTTTTGTTTTGGTATTGTTTTGTTTCTGTTTTGTTTGTGTGCGCAAGGCTGTGCGAGAACGAAGAACGGAATGAGAGAGTGTGCGAACGAACAAAGACGAGAGAAGGACACCCCAGTGGACGAGAGCGGTGCGTCTGTGTTTGCCCGCCTGACCAGGCGACAGGCAAAGACGTTGAGACCGGCTGTGGCTTCCATTTAGAATTGTGCCTCAGCTGCACTACGAGGAAGCTGTGACCATGGGACGCTTGCATTGCCGCCTGTGTGCGTGTCTTTCTCGTTGCTGATGCGCGCGAGCATTGAATTGACGAGGGTTTCTCAGATCGTATACCTTTTGCCCTCGAAATACATTGTTGTTGTTAGTGGTGCTGTTGATGTTGTTGTTTCCTTCTCCTCCTCTTTCTCTCTCTGTTTTTTCTAAACACGTCATGTATTTATGCGCAGCAAGCCCATGTAATGAACCATTTTTCTTCTCCCTTTTTTCTCTCTTCTTCCCCTACCTTGTCGATGCGCGCGCGTCGCCGTGTATGTGTGATCGCGTGCTAGTTAATCACACGCACATACATCTCGTCGCACTCTCACATCACTTTCAAAGGAAAAGAATCAAATCATGCAACCAGAATAATACTGGTAAAGAAAAAGCTCGTGGGCTTCACCAGCCGCCACTGCGACGAAGCTGGCCCATCTTTGGTGAGACCCGCCTTTTCGCCACTCCCACCAAGGTCAGTGTTTCCTTTCGGACTAGTCAAGCCTGTCCATCAACTGTGTGGGGGACGGTGGCTTGCCTGTTGCGCTACGCTCGGTAGGATTGACATAGTCCTCAGCTCCCTGTGTGTGCGTGTGTTGATCTCGCCACTGACACACCTCTTCTAGTGGAGCCGCACAAAAATGTATTGACCTCCTCTTACCGTGAAGGTGTCAATCACTTGGAGATGATGCACTTCAGTGTTATCAGACCACGCGACCTCCTTGTCCATACCTTGCGTTCTTTTGTTTGCCACCACGCTCTTCTCCTCTCCTGCGTCTTCTCCCATTTTTGTACTTGCCCACGATTCTTTTATTGATGTAGTCATTCACAAATATATTTTTAACCATTTCACTTTTTTTCTATTTTTCCCCTTACTCTCCCCCTCCCTATCCTCCGCGCCATCCGCTACTTTCCAACGTGCTTCTGCGTCCACCACATACACTCTCAAAACAAAGAAAAAAACAACAGATTTTTTGTCTGTGTGTGTCTCCACAGGAATAACAAAAAAAAAAAACGTCATTCCAAATAGATTGGACCCCAGAACGCACCGCCGCAACAGCAGATTCGTATTATAGACGCTTCCTTTTTTTCTTTTTTTTTTCCTCACGTTTCTCTTCTAAATTTCACTTCTTTGTTTTTCGTGTCCCCAGTGCGCATCCAAATCATCGCACACCCGCAATCAGATATATTTTTCAAACAGCTGTCGTTGGCGACACTGCCGGACCGTCAAAGCAAAGAGTGACCAACGGCTTCCGATTGCCTTGCGCAACAACAGAGCCTGACATCTCTTTCTTTCGTCCCCCTTTCTTCCCTTTCACCCCTTGTTCGCACGCCTATCTCGATGGCCAGCGCGTGTGAAGTGGACATGTCCAACACCGAGCCCCTCCAGACGCATGTCCCAAGCAGCGCACCGCTGAACAGTGGCGGCATCCGCGGCCTGTGGGACAGTCACCTGCGCACCTCGCGTGTCCCAGGCACCGCCGCCCTCACCCCGACGCCCCGACGCACAGTTCGGCTGCAGATGTCGAGCGCGGGCAAGTCGACCGCGGACTCACCGTGCTCCTCCGACGCCGTCTCCGCCACGCCGAACGGGCTCACGAACTCGGGACACCGCAGCCGCTCGGGGTCGCTCTCGTCGCTGAAGCGCACGTCCGCGTCCACGAGCCACACGCCACGCAGCCGCTCCCCGTCTGTCCGTCGCACCGAGAGCGTGGTCCGCCTGCAGGTGGACGAGGAGGCCTCGCTGGCCCGCCCGCTCTTCGACCGGACGTGTCTGCTGCAGTCCTTGGAGCCGCACGACGTGGCTCCCGCGCTGACCGTCGTGCTGGATCTCGACGAGACGCTGGTCAGCAATCGCAACCAGAACTTGTCCTGTGCCGTGCTCCGGCCCTACTGTCTGCATGTCCTCAATGCACTTCGGCACATGAAAAACTTAGAAATTGTCCTGTGGACCGCGTCGACCAAGGAGACCGCCGCGCCTGTGGTGGAGCAGCTGCACGAGAGCGGGCTGATCTTTGACGACATCATCTACCGCAGCCGCCTCTGGTTTACAGAGCCGGTGCACACCAAGGACCTGCGCCTGCTTGGCCGCGACGTGGACCGCGTCGTCATTGTCGACAACGCCGCCAACTGCTGCAAGTTCAACCCACGCAACGCCATCCTCGTCGATGACTTCCACGGATTCCGACATGAGCAGGACGCGACCTTGATCAACGTGTACTACATGGTCGAGTCGCTGCTCAAGCAGGCCACGGAGGGTGTGCCTGTGCGCGACGGCATGCAGAAGCTTGTGGAGGAGGGCCACCTCTGCCGCGGTGTGTTCTACCCGTTGCCGGACGCGTGGAAGAGCCTGCCCTTGTCGGAGATCGCGCCTATCAAGATCCCGCCGTGCGGCCGCTTTGTGCGCTCCAACACCGGCCCCCCGTCCCGCTCCATCATGAAGTACTGGACTTACTAGAGCGGGGAAAACACACACACACACACAGACAGAGTTTCAAGAGAAAAGAATAACAGAGAACGGAAACGATAAAAACATATATATTCACACCCACAGAATAATTGGTGCGAAACAAAAAAAAAATATAGGAGCATGCATTCATGAAGGAGTGAAAATAGATCACCAGCGCACCAGCGAAAACACGAAAGAATGCTCTCATTTGAGGTCTTTCGCTAGCTCTTCGCCACTTTTTGTTTTGTTTTGTTGTTGCTGGGCGACAGTGCATCGTTCGTCGATGCAAAAGACAGAGCAAAGCCAAATAAAAATAAACAATGAAGCAACCATCAATGAGACATTCAATCGACGCTGCAATTTTTCCAGATTCGTCATCTGTGCGCCTGCGTGGTGTCTGTTCCGACATCACGACAAATTTCTGGCATCCCTTGAGTTCGTGGTTTGACGCTCATACCAGTGCCATCCTTTGTCCGTTTGCTTGTTTCCCTCTTTTTTTTTTTTCCACCTTTCTTTCTCGTTCTTCTTTCTTCTTTTTTTCTTTTGCAACTGATCACGGTGTTGTGTCGTGAAGACGGCGTCTTCATGCCTGGCGTCATGCTCAGTTCCCCTGCCACAGATTTCTTTTTGCGTGCTGTTTTGCTCGCTTCTTGATGCTTTCGTCCTGTTTGTTTGCTTGTTTGTTTGTTTGTTTCATAGATACACAGAAGCAGTGACAGGAAGAAGAAAAACACAAAGGTGCTCCAGGTGTCCACGGCATTCTTTTTTATTTTCTTCTCTCGTTCTCCCTTTCCTTCTCCATTTCGTTGTATGCGCCATGTGGCCTGCAGAGCACATCCGGTTTCGTGCGCGCGCGTGTGCCTGTGGCACTGCCGCAGGCACCATTTTCGTTTCGTCGTGTCTCCTTTTTTATTTTTCTCTCGCTCTTCGTTTCCTTTTCGACCGGATTTGCCAATCTGTTTTCTCTTTTCTTTCTCTTCACTTGTTCAGTTTGTTTTCTTGGACAAACTTCCAGGTACCGCACACGGCACACCTCCGACAAGGTCAAATAAACACATTTGCAAGCGGGGGATGCGTGCGTGTCTGCGAGTGTCTGGCGGTCGGCGAATTGTCTAGAACACACACAAGCACACACCACACCTTTCCATTAGAGATCTAAACCAGCGGAGAAGAACCAACACAAAATCAAACACACGTGCAAAAATGGGTGACAATCAGAACATTGACAAGCGTCTACAATGGACATGGTTACGTTCAACCACTCGATCGTACTTGCCCCCGCAGACGTCTGCGGGAGAAAGAAACGATGGCGAGTGCGCCATAGCTGCGCGGGTGGATCTGCTTGCTTGTCGCACCGCTTCAGTCTCGTTCACACCAGGCTTGACCGGCGGCACAGAACTGTTTTTCCTTTTTTTGTGTGTGCGTGCGTGTCCGACGGCACTGCTGCCCGCCCTGGCAGTGTCACAGCCGCCACTAGTGGACTGACCCACGCATTCCCGATACTCTCCATTCACCCTTCATCTGCACCTTCTTCACGTCGCCGTCTTGTCACCATTGGTCGTTCTCTTGCTTTGTCCTACACACACACACACACACACACACACACACAGAGAAGCTCAAATACGATTTCAACACGTTTATCTGGTGATACACACGCCAGTAGCATCTACAAAAAAAAAACTTGCACGTTTCACTTCCTTCTTGTTACGTGCCAAGTCAGTGCCCTCTGCACTTGTCGTACTACCACCTTTTTTTTTTCTCCCGTTTTGCGTCTCTTTTCTTTTGCGTTTTGTTTTGCCTCACTCCTGCTCACTACTACTGGTTTAAGAGGTTCTTCTACTCACGCTGTGTTTACTTTAGCTTTTCTCCATCTACTAAACACAAAAAAAAAAAAAGAGCTCTCTCTCTCTCTCTGTCCTTCTGTCTTCGTTTGCATTTGATCGTGTTTTTTTTTGTTCCCACACTCTCTTCTTGTGTTCTTGTTTTTTTTTTCTCCCACTCCATCTTTAATTCTCTGAATAGTGAAGCCGCGTGTTTGGTAAGGCTCTCTCTCTCTTTCTCTCTTTCTCTTCCGTTTTTGTTTCTCTCTCCTCTTCTTTCCTTCCCAGTCTTACTCTCCTCTATTACATCTGCCGATGCCGCGTCCACGCGCCGCGCAGAGCAGCAATGCACAGTCGTTTCTCGGTGCCAAAGGGGCTCCCGACAGCCTCAACAGCTTTTTGGATGGCTTCGTCGCAGCCGGCGGCGCGGAGTCCCAGGCCGAGCAGGAAAACATGAATGCCATCGAGGTGCAGTTGAAGCTCCTGAACAAGTCCAGCGAGGTGACCAAGCAAAAGGCCCTCGCCGAGCTCACGAACCGCGTCAACACGGCCGCCGAGGACACAGTCACGCGCTTCACGTCGGTGCTGTGCGAGGCTGTCATTCGCCACGCCAACTTCAACAACCCTCTTGTGCGCGCGAACGTGTTTGCCCTGCTCAAGGCACTCGTGGGCCGCGGCAAGGAGGTGAAGGTGACCATGTCCACTAGCCTGCGCGCGCTCTCCGGCCCGTGGGTGATGGCGATGAACGACATGGAATCGACTGTGCGTCGCGAGGCACGGGCCGCCTTTGAGACCGCCTTTGCCGCCGACAAGCGCCAGACGATGCTGACCATGTACAAGGATGACATTCTGGCCACGCTGACGGATACCATCGACACTGCTGTGGCGCAGAGCGCAAACAAGCCGCTGCAGGACGACTCGCTCGATCCTCGTTCCAATGCGTTGTACAGCGCGCTGCGGGCGATGGGCTACATGGCCAAACAGGTCAGCGCGTCGCAGGCGGCGGCGCTGTCGTTTGTCTGCGAGAGCACCACCTTCCGCGCGGTGATGCCGCTCCGCGCGCACGAGAAGGGCTACCTCGCCGCCAAGACACCGCTCGTGCGAGCGGCCGCGCTGGCCCTGCTGCGCGACATCGCCACCGTGTGCCCGTTCACCGTCAAGCTGCACCTGGTGGTGTCGCTGGCCGTGCAGGGGGCCATCCGCGACTCGAACGTGGAGGTGACATCGCGGTGCTGGGAGCTGCTGCTCGTGTGGTGCCGCACGGGACCGAGCGAGGTGATCAACCACGCGCAGCCGGGCTTCCTCGACGACGTCATTGACTGCTTCATGGAGTGCGACCGAAGCGCGGACCAGGCGGCCATCATCTTCCCGTGCCTGCTGCCGCTCCTCACGCAGCTGTCCAAGGACGCACGGTGCAGCGGTGTGCTCGATGAGTTCGCCGGTGCATTGGTGGAGAAGGCCCGCCTCGTCGGCGAGGCCCCGAACGCGACGGCAAAGGAGCTCGAGACGGTGCTGGTGGCGCTGATGGAGTCCTGGGAGCTGCAGTGCGTGCGCAAGAAGGGCACCGACAGCCAGAGCGACTGTGGCGAGCTCTTCACGGTTTCCATGTTCAACCTGTCGACGATCATGGAGGCGACCGCGAAGAGGAGACGCTTCCTCCCGACGTGCGCGCGCGCGGTCGGGGCGAGCCTGCTGCGCACGGCGACCCGCTCGGAGCCGATCTTCACGGAGTGCGCAAACATCCTCTGCGCGCGCCAAGGGGCGTCCTTCCGCGTGCTGCCGGACCAGCCGACGGCCGCGCTCGTGCAGAGCTTCAACGTGCTGCAGGCCTCGGTGCTCGGCCAGCTCATTGCGCTGGCGATGGCCCCTGGCGCCGCGTACACCCGCTCCATTCCGCTCGTCAAGTCGTTTGTCGACGAGCAGGTGCGGGAGCAGCTCGCGCGCGGCGACCTGCGCTGCCTCACGGTGCTGGTGGAGGCCAGCGCTGGCCGCTACATTCCGCCGACCGAGCTCGCGAACCAGACGATCAAGCAGCTCTCCGCCACCCTGACGGCCCCCACCAAGGGGCAGGCCAGTCCCCCTGCTGCCGCCGACGCGCTCGGCGCGCCTGCCAGCCCGACCTCGCCACCGTCCTCACCGACGGCGGAAGCGGTGGTGGCGGCCGCGCTCGACCCCGATATGGAGGCGCTGCGGCAGCTCTTGGTGGCGTACGCGCTGACGTGGGAGTGCGCGGACCGCACGCCGCTGCTCAGCGCCTCCTCGGCGAGCGAGGAGACCACCATCCGCGACACGGTGCGCCAGCACTTGCTGCGCGACCCGCAGAAGGCGCACGAGCTGCTCCTCGAGAGCTGTGAGAGCGCGGACTTTGACACGATCCGGCTGTGCCTCGCGCACCGTGACAAGGGCGGCGCGGACACCACGGCGGCTGCAGCTGCGGCCGGTGCTGACGCCTCAGCGGAGTCCCAGCCGGTCGCGCTGCTCAACGCCGTGATGGCGTCACTCGAGCGCACCTTCCTTAGCGTCTGCGCCGAGAGCAGCGGCAGCGGCGATGACGAGGACGCGGACAAGAACAGCGCGGACGCGTCGGAGCAGGATGAGGATGCGGCGGACACGCAGAGAACACCGCACGCCGACGGAGACTCGGACGACGACAACGACAACGACAACGACGACAGCGCCAGCGCCGCCAGCGAGGCGGACCAGGCGACGGCCGAGGACAACGATGGCGAGGTTGGCAGCAGCCACAATGACGCGGTGGAGGTGCTCTACGCCGTCGCCAGCTGGTGCGACTTGCTTATGTGTGAGGCCCCGCTGGCCCGCGCGATGGAGCTCACCAAGGCCGTGGTGGTGGCGCGTATGCTGCCACTGCTCTGTCGCTGTGTGGCCGCGGTGGCGCCGTGCCTGCACCCGGAGCACTACGCGGCCGTCAAGGCCCTGCGCGTGGCGCTGCAGGACGCCGAGGACGACGTTGTCGCGAACGCGCTCGACGTCAAGACGCACTTTCTCAACACCAAGAACTTCGACCTCATCGTCGGCCACGTGTCGCGCCTCCTCACGAGCTACGACGTCTCCCAGGACGAGCTGGACGCGCAGGCAACGGTGGTCTTGGCGGACCTGGTCGACCTCGAGCTGCCCGACTCGCTGCAGGCCACGCAGCAGCTGCAGCACGTCGTGCCGTTCGCGTCAGATGCCGCGCTGCGTGCGTTCGCCACGTCGCCGGGCACCTGGGACGCCTTTGTGATGGAGCATCAGGACCCCGCCGACGCGTCACGGCAACAAACGGCGCTCTCGCTCTTCGACGGCTACTACCCGCTATCGCAGATCGACGTGTCCATGTTCACGGTCGTGCGCACCGGGCAACTGCTGCGCCTGCTCGACACCGTCGGCGTCGGCGAGTGCGATGCCGCGCTCTTTGCGCGCCTGCTCGAGGCCGCGTCTGCGCGCGAGGCGCTCTCCAGCTCCATGTGCCACGTTCTCTTTGCGAAGCTGCTGCCCGCCGCGTTCGCGTGCTTCAACACGGCGCAGGAGGCGACCGCGCTCGCCCAGCTCCTCGTGACCCGCAAGCCCCAGACGTCGGTCGTGGTCGGCGTGAGCCCGCTCGTGTGCACGCTGGCGGCCGTCGTGCGCGACATTGCGCGCGAGCTGCCGGAGGACAAGAAGACGCGCGAGTCGGTGCGCGTGGCGTTTCTGCTCAACGCGCGACGGGTGGTGTCCGCCGTGACGGCGACGGCCGTCGACGCGCTGTTCATCCCCACCGGCGCGGTCGGCGTGAGCAAGGCGACCAGCACCGTCTACACGACCTTCTTCGCGATTATGGACCAGACCGCCGGCGTCGTCAAGGACAACATCCTCGCGCAGCTGCCGGCGGAGAAGGAGGCGCTGGTGATGGAGGCCAGTCAGTCCCTGCCCAGCTGGGACACCACAACGGCGAAGCTCACGCTCGTCGTGCACCGTCATCTCGGCAAGATGCCCGAGGTTGCCGCGAGTACGGTGAAGAGCCTCGTTGACTTTGCGCAGCGCCAGAACCCGATGGAGTGCCTCGAGATCCAGGCCGAGCTCGCCTGCACGCGCATCCTCGACATGGCCGCCTTCAGCGACCTTGTCCGTGCCCTGGTGAATGCACTGGCACGCTGCCACACGCTGCAGCACCTGCCCAGCAACGGACGCCTCACGCAGGCGAACCCGAATCGCCCGCTGCCGCCGGTCTCTCT
The DNA here is from genome assembly GCA_030849645.1 of Wallacemonas sp. Wsd. Taxonomy (NCBI): domain Eukaryota; phylum Euglenozoa; class Kinetoplastea; order Trypanosomatida; family Trypanosomatidae; genus Wallacemonas; species Wallacemonas sp. Wsd. Next base: position 77,501 of record JASANQ010001319.1, read on the forward strand.
GGAAACGCTGCGCCGCACAGTCACGGCGGCCTCGCTCGCGCGCGTCGGCGTGGTCATCCACAGCCGCATGGACGACGTCCTCCGTAGCACGGTCAACCTGGTCGTGTTCGACGCGCTCTGCGAGGCCGTGCTGCGCCTGCGGACGGCGTCCCAGGGCACCGACACGGAGCTGCTCGCGAAGCTCATCGCGTCGACCACGCAGTACATGGGAGCGCTGCTCACCAACGACGTGCAGGTGCTGCGCGCCTCGGAGGCCAGCACGGCCAAGATTGCCGCGGTGCTCGCGTACGCCTACGCGTGGCTGTACGGCACATCGATCGCGAAGCTCGAGGCCATCGGCATGGACGTCGTCGAAGGCGTCGTCCGCTCCGTCTGCCTGCTCTCGAACCTGACGCTCATGCGCGTGCCGGCCGCCTCGCCGGCCCTGCGTGCATCGTTGCGCCAGATCATCGGTAAGATCTCCCTCAAGCCGCTGCGCGACGACTTCTCGAGCGCCGTGCCGCTCAAACTCGCTCAGCTCCGCCGCCAGAACAGCCTGGTGGAGCGCACGCACAAGCAGAAGCTGCTGCTCTTCCCGTACGCCCTGGCCTGGTGCATCTACCTCACCTCCCCCGTCTCCGCCGACGAGGAGGCCGTGCTCGGCACGGCCGCCGGCAACCGCGAGGTGCGCCAGGAGGTGTACCACCTGCTCGATCTCCTCGGCGCTCTTCTCTTCGCGCCCAAGTTCAAGCAGGCGCGCCGCGTCGAGGACACGTTCATTGGCGACGCCGTCGCGGCCGCGCACGGGGACGGCACGAGCGGCAGCGCGACCACTCCGGATGCGGGCTGTCAGGTCGGCCTGACTGGCTTCGAGGTGGTCGCCCTCACACGGGCTGACGCCGCGCAGCCGATGCTGCAGCTGGCCCGCGGTGCCGCCGCCGCCGTCCAGCTCCTGATCAGCAGCCCCGCGCTGCCTGCGGTGAAGAGCTGGTTGGAGACGCTGGAGCGCAAGGTGCAGGCGCTGATCATGACCTTTGTCGAGCAGTTCCTGTCGCCGCCGCTGATCAACCAGAACCTGATGGGTGTGCTGATGCACGGCAACGGCGGCGCCGACTCCACCTTCACGCTCGGCGAGAACCTCACCGTGACGGTCAACGAGCCTGCGCGCACGGTGGACCTCGTGTACGAGATGGAGGACGCCAAGGCGGCTGTGCAGATTGCGATCCCCAGTGCGTTTCCGCTGCGGCAGCCGGTCGTGCGCTTCACCAGCGGGCGCGACTCGGGTGTGTCGGTGGACAAGTGGCGCGGGATGATGCTCAAGATGACGGCCGTCCTCTTTGGTGGCTCCGCCGATATCTGGGGCTGCATCGAGCTTTTCCAGCAAAACCTCGACGCCCACTTCAGCGGGCAGGAGCCGTGCCCGATTTGCTTCGCTGTCGTCAACGCGATCAACCACAAGCTGCCGGAGATGCGCTGCTCGGTCTGCCACAACAGCGCGTTCCACTCCAACTGCCTCTACACGTGGTGGGCCAACGGCGGCCAGACGGTCTGCCCGCTCTGCCGCTCGCCGTGGGTGTCTGAGTAAGCACACCAGAAACACAACAACACGCGCCTTGACAGCTTTTTTTTTGTTGTTGCAGTGGAGGATTTGTCCTCTGTCTCTCTCTTCTTTTTTTTTGTTTTAGCGTGGGAGGCTTTGCAGCTCCCTTGTTGTTTGTTTTGTTTGAACTAATAACCATAACATAACCACTTTGAAAACACACAAAAAGAACGAACGTGGAGTCGCAAGCGCAGTGCATGATGTCACCAGCAGAGTTTGGAGGCCGACAAGTGCCACACACACAGGGAGGTCAAACGTGGCGTCTGTGTGCTGTGTGTGCGGTGGGAGTCGACCACTCCTCAGACACTAATTGGGCCGTATGACGGGTCACTGCATGTCCAAACCACACGAATGACAATGGTGCATGCTGGACTGCTGTCTGCTCACAACTCCAGCCATGCAATGAATACCAATCTCTTCCCCTCCCCCCTCCCTCTCTCTCTCTGTCTCCTCGCTGCGTTCTTGGACTTTTTCCACTACCGGTTTCTATCCATTTTGACGTAGGTACACTTCCTTTTTGCTGCCTATCTATAGAGTGCGTGCTGTTCTTGCCCTCCCTACCAACCGGCACCGTTTTGACTTCACACGTTCTGTCATGTCCTCGCTGTTCTGGAGGGAGGACGCGCACGGGGAGGAGTACGACCTGTACCCTGGTAGCCGCCGCCGCTCGGTGCCGTACAAGCAGAGCCAGAACCGTGGCTCTCTGAACCTGTTCGGCGCCCCTTCTCCGGCAGCTCCTCGGCCGACCGCCTCGGCCGACGCGGATGCGGAGAACTGCGAGCCCGCCTTTGTGCCCCCACCCATTAGCCGTCACTGGACGCGCGACAACAACCGCGAGTCGAGGGTCACCGCCGAGTTCCCACCGAGCGGCATTCGCATGGTGAAGCCGATGTCGTCGGTGGAGAAGCCGCACGGCCTGCGCATGGTGCCCAAGGCGGCGGGCAACACGCAGCACGTGCAGGTGGTGAATGTGACGCGCGCGTACAAGGACCCGGCGAACATGCCAGCCGAGCGACCGTGCGTGCAGTTCGATCCGTCCCGGAACGGGTCCGAGGACGTGCGGTACGCGCTGGCCTACACCAACACGGCCGAGCAGCTCCACGGCGGCGTCGCGGAGGCCCCTGTCGGAAAGCCGAAGCGGGCCAATCGCTTCACCATTGACTACACCACGCAGCAGCGCTTCTGCCAGTCGGTGCGCAACCACGCGCAGCAGCGTGTTGGTGGCGTCGGCTCCTTCTACGTGAGCCTCATGCGCAATTTGGTCGCACCGGCGACGGCCAGCACACCGAAGCCAGCCGTGAAGCCGTGGACGCTGGATGCGCTGGGCCCCAGCGCGGCACCGCTGACACTCGGTCGCTGCCGCGATCAACTGGTCGCGCTTACGCGCCTCGACGTCTCTCTGTTCGCTGTCGCGGATCTTCTGTGGGACATGGACGCGTACTCGGCCTCCACCGACGACTGGACCGACGAGGACCTCGCCACCCTGCCTGTGTCGTACCGCGACTTTGCTGGCGCGTTTGCGGAGAACTGCCCCTGCGACGAGACAGCCACCATGAAGGTGTAACCGTGCGTACAGTTGGATTCCCTGCACGGACACACACACACACACACACACACACACACAAACACAAACATAAATAGAGCACGGATGTCTGCACGTGCGTGAGCAGGAACGTTATTGTGGGAACCGTCCCAGTGGTACACGAAAACATCGAATGGAAGTCCCCTTTTCGGCGTCGCATATATAGACCCCCTTTTTTTCTTCTTCTACAACACAAATAGATAGTGACATCGCCCCACGGTTACGGCTGTTTTGACGTCGTTTGCGATTGCTTTACCCGTTGCAATAGATTCGCACACACACTTTTCTGTTTCCTGTTTTCCGTCCTTGTTCTTGCCACCTGAAGCATCAAATGTACCACTGAGTGAATAAGCAAAAAAAAAAAAAAGGATGAGGACGTGACGTTTGCGTACGTTCTTCACGCATCTATCAAATAGTGTTCCGTACTGGCTCGCCTCTGCACCACTGTAAAACCAGCGCAGGGTGTTCAACCTTCAACTGGTTGCTCACCCTGCAGGCAGGCATCATACGTGTCTGCGGCCCTCCATCCTTTTCCTCCTGTGTGTGTGTGTGGACCTAGTTTCATTCACCACTCTCACTCATCCACACTTTGCTCTGATCTCACATAATTCTGTTTTGTGCTCATTTAGTCGTATATATTCAAGCGCGACGCCTCGTCCGTTCTGAGCTTTCAGTGGCGACGGCGATACTACACGCAACCACCTTGTGTTTTTTTTTTTTGCGTGTGTGCTTGCTTGCGGTGATAAACGTCCTGTCGCTCTTGTCATTTGCCCACCCGTATTCTTCGTTCCTTTCCCCCATCCTTCAAAAGCCCAATAAGCACAATCGCAACAACAATACCAACCGTATAAACTTGCAATCCCCAAACTGTTCTAATCTAACTTTTTGTCTTTTTGCGTGTGTGTGTCTCTCTCTCTTTTTAGATTTCTCGGCCCTTTTAGCTCTGGCAACTGGCTTTCTGTTTCCTCCTCATTTTTTTGTTTTCAACACAAAGAACCAAACACGCGCAAAAACGTGCAATCTAAACCGTCAAAACAGCAAACAACAACAACAGCAACAACAACAACAACAACAACAACTCAAGGTATCCGTTGCCATACTCGCACCGGTCTGCGTGCTCTGCTTTCCCTCTCCACCGCCACACTGTACATACTGGAAACGCAATTGCGAACACAAAGCAAAAAAGAAGCATACACACGCAGACACGACTGCCCACCACCGCCACCACGTGGGGGGGCNCCCCCCCCGAGCGCGTTCATACCATACTCAACCACACCATTTGACGCGTGTGCGGTCATCATGCTTGCCGAGTCGTCGTTCCAAGACAATGCCGCGCTGCTCTACCACCTCTTGCAGAAGGACCCCCTGAATGTGGACCTTCCCGCTCATGGCGTCCTCATCACAGACGAGGCGTACTGTGAGACCATCCGTGCCCATCTTCTGCAACAGGTCGCCGTCCAGTACATTGACCTCAGCGGCTCGCGCCTCGCCTCTCTGGGTCTGCGGTGTCTCGTGGAAACCCTTGAGAGTGGCTGCGCGCAGCAGCTCACCTCCCTCCGTCTGCGCGATACACGCCTGCCCGCGTTCGAGGTGCCTGGCTTCCTGCGCCTGCTCGCCACGCACGCGCCACGTCTCTCCGAGTTCGACATTGGCGGCAACCAGCTCGGCGACGAGGTGGCGCGCGATGTCGCGGCGTTTGTCCATCCGGGTCTGACATTGCTCAGCGTGGCCGACAACCAGTTCTCCGACGCCGCCGTTCACCTCATCGCCAAGGCGCTGGTGGACAAGAAGGTGTCCTCGCTCGAGTCGCTGAACCTCTCCGGCAATCGACTTGGCCTGCGCAGTTGCACCGCGATTGGGAACTACCTCGCCTCCGACGATGGCGGGCGGACGACGTTGCGCGAGTTGTGTGTGCGCCACGCTGGACTCGATGACTCTACCGCGCAGCCCCTCGCCGAAGGCATCCACGCCTCCTCGCTGTTGTTTTTGGATGCAGCCGAGAACGAGTGTGCCGCGACCTTCTCGAGCCCTTCGGCTGACGCGCCCGTGGCCCTCCCGGCATGCATGCAGACCATCGACCTCTCGCAGAACAAGATGGTGGCCGCGCTGATTCCCGGTCTGTGCGCCAACCTGCGTCCGTGCACGGCGAGCTTGGTGGATCTGTTCCTCGCCGGCTGCTTCAGCGGCGATGCGCAGCTGGCGCGACTAGTGCAGGAGCTCGGGGCGCTGCCCTCGCTGCAGCGGCTGAGCCTCGCCGACGCCGCTCTCTCGTACCGCAGCGGCCCCGCACTGGCGCAGTGGCTGACGCTGATGCCGCGGCTCGAGCGACTTGATCTGAGCGCGTGTCTGCTCGAGGTCGAAGGCGCCACGCACGTCGCACGCGGTCTGGAGACGCTGAAGCAGCTGCGCGCGCTCGCGCTGGCCTCGTGTCGGCTGGGCAATACCGGCGCCACCACCGTCATGTCCGCCCTACACCGCGCCGGCTGCCCGCTGGAGGAGCTGGACCTTTCCTTCAACCGCATCGACGATGACGGCACGCGGGACCTGTGCACGCAGCTGTCGCACCCGTCGAGTCCCAAGTTGAGGCTCTTCCTGCTCTCAGGCAACGCCTGCAGCGTGCACGCCCGGTTGGACCTTGAGGCGATGCTCAACGAGCACCAGACTGAGTGCACCGTGGTGGCCCGTGACACCGACTTGGAGGCCGTCGGGGAGGCCACTGAGAGTCGCAACACGTCGCAGACGAACTCCATGCAGGCGTCTCTCACTGCAGGCGTGCACGCGGAGTGATGAGCGCTGCGTTCGGTTTCTGTCATACCCTTCTTATTTTCGTTTTGTTTTCTCTCGTCTCTCTTATTGGCTGTTACCTGTTTTTTTTATTATCATCTCTGTTTCACGTGATGTGGATGTGTTCTTGTTTTGATGGCTGCCCCCATGTACTCCTGATATTCATCGTTATTTTTGCTTTGTGTTGTTGTGTTCTTGTCACTTTTTTCTCAGATGTGAAGTGTTCTCGATTGTCGACTCATCATCACCTACCACCACTGCGATTACGCACATGCACCTGTGATCTCACGCCGTTTTGTTACTTTTAACGCCTTCTCTTTTCTTTGGTCCCCGACGGTTTTCTCATCGTGGCCACCATTCGTGAAGGCTTTTTTTTTCGCTTCTTTGCTGGTTCTTTCGCGCATGTCACTTGTCATTTCTCACTGTCGTGACGGTTGCTTTCTGACCTTCGTTTTTTTTGTTTGTTCTCTCTCTCCTCTTCACATTCCTGAGGTGCGCGTGTAGTCACGTGGCATGCACACACACACACACACATAAATACATTTTTCTCTAAGCTGCATGCCTTTCGATCAGCCAGTCTTTTTGGCGTGCCTGTGTGTACGGACTCACTGCTCCACGCACGCACTCTCTCGACACTGTCGCTTTATCTTTCTCGATGCAGTCTACCAATCATTCACGAACTACGCGGGGCAACAGTCGCGCAACTACTCATTAGCGACGTCAATACCTTTTTGGTACACGCTCCTTTTTTTTTGTAAAGCACTTGCCTGTTTTTTTAAATACAATTTCTGTGTTTGCCTATACTTGTTATCTGTTGATATGTCCCTTCTTTTTTTTTTTTTTGCCTTCCTCGTCAAGGCCTGATCGCCACGCGCATTGAGTGCGGAGCAAAATTTAACGCATGAGCACATCTTTGGGACCTTTCCTTTTTGTTTGTTTGTTTCAACTGTCTTTCTTCAATTTGCGTCCCTTCGTTCCCGGGTCTCATTAATTTATTTACTTGTTTTCAAAGGTTTGCTAACCGCAATTTTTTTTTCTCTCTCTCTCTCTCTCTTCTTCTTCAACCGTTGTCGCTTGCGCTGTCTACTCTTTTGCACCGTCCTATTGTTGGCTTCAGGTAACGAAAAACAATTGTACTGAGACACGAGAGAACGTTGTTTGTATTTTCCACTGGTTTTGTGCTTTCTTGTTTCTGTCGCGTGGTATGTTTTGTCTGTTTGTTTTTTGCCGTGACAGGTGTCTCGTCCAGTGAGTGGTCGCACTCACACGGCCCTTGTTGCCTTGTCAGTTTTCTCGGTTGCCACAAACTTCAGTTTGAGTGCTTCGTAGAATTTGTGCAAAACAAAAACACACGTCCTGATTTCTATCAGCTCATGTGGTGCTGGCCCCAGTGGCCACATTTGCATCCTTTTTCTTTGCTTTTTAGTGCGTGTTCTGCGACGACATTGGTATTTTTCCTCTCTTTTTATTTCATTCTCTCGGTGGCTCTCTTAGAAACGGCTATGCTTCTCTCGCTGTGAGCACCGTGTCACATGTAGTCAACAGCTCCCTTGAGTACATACGATGTAAGCTGTAAAGCAGACGCTAAAAGAAAAAAAAAAAGCAACGTGCAAAGGGCACGAACGATGTGCACCACAAGAAAAAAAAAAGCACGATGACGACCCGACTGAGGATTGCTCCCATTTCTCGTGTTCTGAGTTGCTCTCCGGTGTGCATGTAGGCCTCTGCGGAGCCCGCTGCATTTTCGCGATGCCGTCACGCACTACTTGCACGCGACTGTTTCGCGTTGTTGCTGTTCAGGTTACACACACGCGCAGATGCGACTGCAGCGCGCCCCCCCCCCCCCCCTGAGCACATGCAAGCTTTTCTGAGTATCCTCTCTCTCTCTCTCTCTTTCTCTCTTGCTCTCGCACGCCTTCACGTCACCCACACCTCTCATTTCCACGCGCGACCCAGGTTTTGAAAGAACACATTCAGCATTTTGATTTTGTTTGTCTATCGTCAACAGGCAAAAGAAAAGAAGAAGGACAGCAGCTTTACTGCTCAGCAAGCATCACACGTGCCTCCAAGACAACAACAACAACAACAAAAAATACCCCACAACGGCAAATCAGCCGCAGCTCTCTCTCTCTCTCTCCCTCTCATGCTCCGTCGTAGCTTCGCGCGTCTGGTGGAGTTCAAGTACGTGCCGCTGGTGTCGCACGTGGCGCACAAGGACACGACGTACCGCCTGATCTCCAAGGACCACGTCAAGGTGATCCAGCCCGGTGGCGGCATGCCCGAGATCCTCCGTGTCGACCCCGCCGCGCTGACGCTCCTCTCTGCCACGGCGTTTGACGACATTGAGCATCTCCTTCGCTCGAGCCATCTGCAGTGCCTGCGCAACATTTTCGACGACCCCGAGGCGAGCGACAATGACCGCTTCGTGGCCTTGCAGCTGCTGAAGAACGCCAACATCGCGGTCGGTCGCGTGCTCCCCGGCTGCCAGGACACCGGCACGGCCATCATCTCCGGCTACCGTGGCGAGCAGGTGTTTGTCGGCGGCAGCGACGAGGAGGCCCTGAGCCGTGGTGTCTTTGACACCTTCCAGAAGCGCAACCTGCGCTACAGCCAGAACGTCCCTACGTCCATGTTCGACGAGAAGAACACCGGCACGAACCTGCCCGCGCAGATCGACCTGTACGCCACCAAGGGCATGGAGTACGAGTTCATGTTCATCGCCAAGGGCGGTGGCTCGGCCAACAAGACCTACCTCTTCCAGGAGACCAAGTCTGTGCTGAACCCCAAGTCTCTGCGCAAGTTCCTGCAGGAGAAGCTCGCCACCTTTGGCACGGCCGCCTGCCCGCCATACCACGTGTCCGTCGTGATTGGCGGCACCAGCGCCGAGCTGAACCTCAAGATGGTCAAGTACGGCTCCTGCCACTACTACGACTTCCTCCCGACGAAGCCGGACATGACCACGGGCTACACCTACCGCGACCTGGAGCTGGAGAAGGAGGTGCTCAACATTTGCCAGAACATCGGCATGGGCGCGCAGTTCGGCGGCAAGTACTACGCGCACGACGCGCGTGTGATCCGCATGCCGCGTCACGGTGCCTCCTGCCCGATCGGCATTGGCGTCTCCTGCAGTGCGGATCGCCAGGCGCTGGGCAAGATCAACAAGGACGGCATCTGGCTCGAGGAGCTCGAGACGGACCCCGCCAAGTTCATGCCGCCCGTGAAGGAGGATGAGCTGCTCAAGACGCCGGCGGTCAAGGTCAACCTGAACAAGCCCATGTCCGAGGTCCTCAAGGAGCTCAGCAAGTACCCCGTCAAGACGCGCCTCAGCCTCACCGGCACCATCGTCGTCGCCCGCGACATTGCGCACGCCCGCATGCGCGAGATGCTCGACGCCGGCAAGCCCCTGCCCCAGTACATGAAGGACCACCCTGTCTACTACGCTGGTCCCGCCAAGCAGCCCGAAGGTCTGCCCTCCGGCTCCTTCGGCCCCACCACGGCCGGCCGCATGGACGTCTTTGTCGACCCCTTCCAGGAGGCCGGCGGCTCCATGATTATGCTCGCCAAGGGCAACCGCAGCAAGCAGGTCACCGACGCGTGCAAGAAGCACGGCGGCTTCTACCTGGGCAGCATCGGTGGCCCCGCCGCGGTGCTCGCGCAGGACTGCATCCGCAAGGTCGAGTGCCTGGACATGAAGGAGCTCGGCATGGAGGCCGTGTGGAAGATCGAGGTGGAGGACTTCCCGGCCTTCATCGTGGTGGATGACAAAGGCAACGACTTTTTCCAGCAACTCAAGCACTGAGCCTGAGAACAGGACCACCCGTAGCGAAACACACACGGAGACACAACACACAAGTACACGCACCTACACAGACACACGGACGGACACAGTAAGGACGGCCGATGCCCGCACCACCCTTGAGTTGGAGACGCTGCGTGGGAAACGATGACGAGTATCTTCTCTTGTCTATGCATAGCGTCTGTGTGTGTGTGTGTGGTGCGTACTTGTATTTCTCCAGTTTCTTTTTTCCCTTTTGTATGTTTCTAGTGACGCCACTTATACTGACTTACACGCTTAGCGGATGCCCTGTATTGTAGCGATATACTGTCCTCCAAAAAGAAGCACACACACACACACACACACACACATGTGTTTGTACGCGCCTTCTGTGCCATTTTTGCTACGCCAGTTTTCCAACGTCAGAGCTCTCTCTGACCCACGCACTTAGCACGACAGCGTACGGGTGCGTAGGCATCCACTGTATCCACACGCCCATTTCCGTGCATTGTACACTGCACCTTTTTTCAATGCGATGAGAAACGACAACAAGAAAGGAGATGCGATGGGAAGCATCGACTTCACGTTTTTTTTTTCTTGTTTTCTGTGGCTGCTCTCACGATAGACTACAGCCATGCACTGTGCATCCCCTGTCAGTCTCTCATTCCACTTCACCTCCCTCCCCCTCCCTCTTATCTGCCTCCGCCTCGACATTAGAGAAGAAAGAAGCAAACCCAGCGAGGAGTAGAGCTCATCCGAAAGAGAGAACCAGGGAGAAACAGAACCATCAGTACTGATCCTTCCCTCTCCCTCTCTTGCGCTTTTTTTTTCCGGAAGGATGATGCGACGGTATCAAACATCGCTTTCGTGGAGCGCCACCGCCGCCGCGCTCCCGTCGGCCTGGCCCTGCAGTACACCTGTCCGCGCGCAGTCTGGTATTCCGATGGAAGGCGCCATGCACGCGCCGGGCGAGTCCAGCCAGGCAGCCGGCCCCAGCACCGGCATCGAGGGCAAGGAGACGTGGTCGCAGTTCAGCGCCAAGATGCGCTACGGCCGTCGCCGCATCCGCGTAATTGACGTGGCCGCGAAGATGTCCTACGAGTACCAGACGCTCAAGAAGATGTGCAAGCGCCGCCCGGCGATGCGCCAGTGGGCCGTGCGCGATGACTTCTGTGATATGAGTCCTGGCGTGGTGGTCATGTCGCCGTCCATGCAGGCCGCCTACATGAAGGTGTTCCGCATGAAGGACAAGGGCCTGATCCGCAAGTGTCTGCGCGACATCATCCCCATCATTGAGTACCGCAACCGCGAGGAGCGTCCGGCGTCGATGAAGACCAGCGCCGCGGACATGATCCCCGAAGGCGAGCCCGACACGCTCAACCAGAAGAAGCGCGAGATGTTCGAACGCAGCGAGCGCGGGGAGAACATGAAGGCACTGCACCTGCACGATCGCCGTTCGCAGGCCAAGCTGCGCTCGCGCATCCGCCAGCGCCTGATCAAGTTCCAGCGACAGCTCGCTGTCGCCAACGCAGTGGCAAGTCGCAACGTGCTGTACTCCACCGACGATGCCATTGGCTACTTTCTCTTTCGTGGCGCGGCCATGTACTCGGGCATGCACCGCGTGTTCTTTGAGCTGAGCAAGCTGATGCCGCACTTTGTGCCCAAGACGATGCTCGACTTCGGCGCCGGCACCGGCACGGCGATGCTCGTCGCCAAGGAGGTGTACGACCCCGGTGCGCTGGCCTTCCCGCTCTACCGCTCCATGCGGCAGACCATGACGATGAACAGCAGCTCGCAGGCGCATCAACTCTCCGAGCTTCGCTACGACCTCAAGCGTCTTGACCGCAACAACGACGAGAAGAAGAAGGCGCGCTTCATGGCCGTGGCGGCGCTGCTCGCGCAGGGCGAGGTGGACGCGGCGGACCTGCCGGCGGATCTGCGCCGCGAGATTGCGCAGGTGGCCGCACACGCGGCCGCGAGCAAGAAGGCCCGGCTCACGCAGGAAGCACACGCCCGTCATCGCGAGCTCGTGGACGGCACCGAGTGGGAGGACGGCGACCCGCTCGGCGAGCGCAAGGCGACGGAGGAGGACGCGAGCGATGTGCTGGAAGGTGAGGACGGCGACGACCCGTTCCGCCGCCCTGGCGCCTCCTCTTCCTCCTCGTCGCGAGACGGCGGGGACGATCAGCGTACGTGGTGGGAGAAGTTCGTCGATCTGGAGAACGCGACGGCCTCGCAGAAGGCCAAGAAGCGCCTGCAACCGCTGCAGGAGATCACCGCGATTGAGCCCAGCCCGGGCATGATGGAGATTGGCACGATGGTGCTGCACGACGACGTGCCCAACGTGACGTGGAAGCGCTACCTGCTCCCCGAGGACGAGACCATCCAGCACGATCTGGTGGTCGCTGCGTACTCGCTGAGCGAGGTCGCGCAGGCAGCCAACCGCCGCAAGCTCGTCCAGCAGCTGTGGAAGATGACAAAGGGTGTGCTCGTGCTGGTGGAGTTCGCGAACCTGAGCAACTTCAACATGCTCATGGAGGCCCGCGACACCATTCTCGAGGAGAAGGACGTGGGACTGTGGGACTGGCAGCCCACCATTATTGGCCCCTGCCAGCACGAGAAGCGCTGCCCGCTGCGGCACTGCAAGGCCGGCGTGAAGCGGAAGCGCATGCGCATCTGCAGCACCGAGGCGCAGTACCGCTCAACCTTTATTGAGGTCTGGGCCCGCCACATGCCGCTCAAGGTCGGCATCGAGCCGATCAGCTACATGATCTTTGCCCGCAACGAGCTCGTGCCGGAGCGCGCAGAGCGGCGGGACGCGCAGATCAAGGCAGCGGCGGCGGCAACAGCACAGCACCGCGACACGCAGCAGCGCGCCTTCTACGAGTCCTCCCTCGGCGTCAAGGATGTCGTGTTTGAGCGACTGAGCGACGAAGCCCTGCACCGCCCGGACACCGCGGCGCCGGCCAAGATTCCGAGCCTGGAGGCGCAGGCCGAGCTCCTGAACGGCACGCCCACGCCCGGGACTTCAGCCGGGCTGGCCAAGGCGGTCGCGCACGGCGCCACGAGCACCGCGGAAATCGGGAGCATGCCGACCGACGTCCCCCGCATCACCGCCACGTCAGCGCAGCGGTACAACAAGCTGATCTTCCCTCTCCAGTACCCGCCGGCCACGCACAAGTTCAACCGAGCCTTTGTCGATGCCGGCTACCAGCGCCAGCGCGCGATCACGCCGTCGGAGATGCTCGTGGTGCGCGAGGAGCTCGGCGACATGCAGAAGCGCGTCGCCACGAACGCACACAAGTACCTTCGCGTGGTGCGCGACCCGAGCTGCCGCGGCAAGATCCAGGCCAGCTTCTGCACGCCCGAGGGCGACCTCATCACGGGGCGTGTCTACCGCCGCTTCTACGGCGATCGCAACAAGGTCAGTCGCCACTCGACGATGCGGTGGCAACACATTGGCGGCTGGAAGCTGCTCAAGCGCACGCGCAGTGGTGCCCTCTTCCCCAGCGACGTGCCGCTCTACGCCGTGACCAAGCACCCGCAGATTGACCAGCCGAACACGCTCATGAACGTGAAGCAGTCCGTCGTGGAGAAGACGGCCATGCAGTACAACGACCCGCAGACGCTCATGGACACCAACGACGACGACCTCTCGCGCGAGGAGCGGACGCAGAAGCGTCGGCTGGAGCGCGACCTCGAGCTCCAGAAGAAGGCCGAGGCGAAGATCGAGGAGGTCTTTGGCTCCCCCATCGCCGACAACGACCTTTCCGGTCACGTGGATGCCCGCCGCGAGGTGTCCGCGCAGCAGTGGGCCGACGCCGTGCGTGCCGCTCGTATTCGCACGGTGCAGCAGACGAAGAAGGTGGTGCCGTACGCGGCCAAGATGCGCGCGATGAAGAAGTCCATGGGCCTCAAGAAGCGCAACGTCCAGCGCGAGATGCGCGGCAACCGCTCGCGGTAAGACAAGGGCGTGACAAAGAGGTAGGAAAAGAGAAATCACGGCACACGCACGTGGCATGGATCCGTCTTGCGCATTTTGTTGCACTTTTGTGTTTGCACCTCTTTCATAGTTGGCTCTTGTTGCCGCAGCGTTTTGCGGCTTTCACCTCCGTGCCGGATGAGAATGAGGTGTGTGTGTGTGTGTGTGTGTGTGTGTGCGTACGCGTGTTTAAGCGCTTTTCTTTTAATCACAGGATCTTTTTTTTTTTGGTTGTTTTTCACACTCCACCGTCTTACCAGCTAACTCACATGCGCAGAGACCAAAGAACTTGGAGGAATGAGCACGAAATACCAGAAGCTGCAACACCGGAGGCGGCACCGAGCGACCCTCTCGGAGTGCCGTGGCAACGAGACGGCGCTGTCAACGGCAAGGAACGACGGATTGTTCTCAGGACAGACCATTCTAACTATCGGAACTTGTGCCCGTGCACAGCACTTGTTGTAGTGTTGTGTGCGTCTATAAATGCATGGCACAGTCCTTGCAGCTGAGCAAGCACAGGCCAGTACACACAAAAAAAAAACTCCGAAGCCTCACAGCACGTTCCTACTTTGACCCCATCACTCTATACTCCTCAAAACACGCCCATCACACAGGAAGCACAATATTGCAAAACAAAAAAAAACTTACACACAAACACGCACACACAGTGTTGTTGCAGAGGCAGCATGCTCTTGAAGCGTCCAATTCCATGGGGGTGCCGCAGCATCCTGTTGTTGCTGTGGTTCTTCGCCGGGGCACTCCTCTTCTGCACCTCCATGCTGTCCACCTCGACCTTGATGCCCCAGACCGGCACGGAGGTGTGCGAGGGCCTGGCACCGGTCGATCAGGTGGTGGTGATCCTGATCGACGCCATGCGACCGGACTTCTCGCTCCCACGGCTGCGGGCGTTTGCACAGCACGCCGGCGACTGCAGTGGGGGAGAGCCGGTCGTCGCGGACTACACCCGTGACGTGGGGCACACACTGACCTACATTGAAGACTCCCTGCGCGATGTGAACAGACTTTCGCAGGGCTACTTCCTCGTCGCCGATGCCCCGACAACAACCGCGCAGCGCATCAAGGCCATTGCCACGGGGACGATGCCGGCATTTCTCGAAGCCGGCTCAAACTTCAACAGCGAGGCCACCGAACTGGACAGCTTTGTGCGCCAGGCACAGGGCCGCGCCATCATGCTCGGCGACGATACGTGGACAAAGCTGTTCCCCAACGAAGAGGAGGCGGAGGCGACTGTGCAGTCCTCGAACGACAGTGCGAGCGCTCGTGAGAGCGCACCACGCACACCGTGGAAGGCGACCGTCGACGTCCCTTCCTTTGACGTTGCCGACTTCCACACCAACGACGACGCCGTCCTGGGCAGCCTCTACACTATCCTTGAAAAGGAGACGCGCGAGCACTTCCCTGTCGCCCGCGCCGCGTCTGCCTCGGACGAGTCCTCTTCGTCGACGCTGCCACCATCGCAGCAGCATGCCAAGGTCATCATTGGCCACTTCCTCGGCGTCGACCACATTGGGCACCGTCTGAACGCCGACAACCCGACCATGCACGACAAGCTCGCGCAACTGGACCTGATGCTTCACAATGTGAGCACGCTCCTCCGCGCGCGGAAGACCGGCATGCGCACGATGATGCTCGTGCTCGGTGACCACGGCATGACAAACAGCGGCGACCACGGTGGCGAGTCTTCGCAGGAGACGGACACCTTTCTCTACGCCGAGTACTTTGGTGGTCAGTCCGACCAGACAGCGACGGCGCCGGCGCGCCGACAACACGCCGACCGCCTCAGCACCAGCCGGTGGGACCGCACGGACGACCCTGACTTGCACCGGCTGCAGAGCTGCCAGCGTGCGTCTGGGATCCGTGCGGCAAAGCTCGGTGCCGCCTACCAGGTCGATGTGACGAGCACCATCGCCGTGCTGATGGGGCGGCCCATTCCGTTTAGCAACTTTGGCCGCGTCCTGCCCGAGGTGCTCGCGCTCGCCGACGCGGACGTGGACGTGCACCGCGTGGAGCAGTGCAACTACCGTCAGTTCCAGCAGTACGCCGAGGCCGCCGCTATGACGATGCCCGCCCACCACCCCGTCCACACGGACGACGTTGGCGACGACGAGGCACAGCAGCGCCAGGAACTCGCGCGGTTCAGCTACTACGCGCGCAAAACACGCAGCGTCATGAACCTCACTGGCATGTTCGTTGGCTCGTGGATGCTGCTCGTCGCCGCCTTGTCCATCCTGTGGATTGGTGACGTGCAGTTCTGTCTGACGCCAGGCAGCGGCGTGGCCAACTGGACCATGCTCGTGGTCATTGGACGCCTCATCACCGTCTTCTCCAACAGCTTCGTCGCCAACGAGGACACGGAGCTCTTCACGCTGCTGAGCTCGCTGCTGTGGATCAGCACGACGGCGTGGCAGTGGTGGCGTGTGGGCAGCGGGACCTCGTCCACGCGGCGTTGGCGCGGGCCACTTGTCGCGGTGTGCGGCGTTCTGCTGTGCCGCCACGTTGCCCCGTACGCGTACCGGCACCGCTTCCTCGTGACGCACGCCGTCGAGTCGACCAGCCGCCTGGAGCAGTGGGCGGCGCACTCGCCGGTGCCGGAGCGCATCGGACTGCTTCTTGGCGGGCTTGTCGCGGCGGGACTCTACTGTCGTCGAGCGCTGTCCGTCGTGGTGCTGGCGACCACCTTGGTGGTGCTCTGGTGCAGCTACAAGGTGCCGCGCTGGCATCACCTGGCGCCGTGCCTGCTCGTGGCCGCGGACCTTGTGGTCACGCGGTGGCCGACTGCGCGTGGGGCACACCCGACACGGACGGCTGCGTTCACCTCGTGGCCGCCCTCCTTGTACCGGTACCTGGTGTGGGTGCTGTGGTGCAGTTTGCTGTGCAACGAGGGTGTCGTGGCGGCGGCGGTGATCGCCGTGTACGGCTGCGCGCTGCCTTTTCTGATCCGCTCAATGCGGCGCGTCGCGGCGGACACAGCGGTGGCGGTGCAGCTGCATCTGTTCTCGTACGTTGTCTTCTTCATGCAGGGCCATCAGTGCATGCTCAGCACGATTGACTGGAATTCCTCGTTTGTGGGCATGTCCAGCTACAGTCTTGTGGGCGGCGGTGTGCTGGTGCTGAGTCGCACGTTCAATGCGTTCCTATTTGTGCCAGTCGCCTGCGCACTTCAAGACGCGTCCGTGGGCGGCAGCGTGGCGGTCCGCTCCGAGGATGCGCCTGCCCGTGACACCAGGAAGCTTCGCCACTACGTCCTGCACATCACGGTGCTGCAGGCGGCGGTGTCTTGCTTCAACGGCTACATCCAGAAGTCTCACCTGATGCTGTTTGTCATTTTCTGCCCCAAGTTCCTCTTCGACGTCGTGATTGGGCTCATGACCGGCGCCGGGCTGCTGCTCTCCATGGTCGTCGCCTGATCCGTCTGTGTGGGCACATGTGTATCCGATGACGCGTTGCCCCGCGGACAGTGCACACTTACTTTTTTTTTTCTCTCCCCACCTATCGGGTCTTTACAACATCATTCCCTTCAACGGAACACAAGAGAAAACGCATCTTGGCGTCTTTTTCGCTTTCTGATGAGCACAGCATCGGAAGCCGACCACGTCATGAGGACGTCAAGACCTTTTGTGACAGCGTTCCGGTCATATTCGCACTGTCTCTCCCTCGCCATGTCTCGCTGCACTTTGCGTGATGGGTATCCTCTCAGTGTAGCATACTTCTGACACTTCTTCTCCTGCCGTCTCTCCCCGTCCTGCTTTCGGTATGTGCCATGCAAAAAAAAAGTACACTCAACTGGCGTCTCATTTCTCTCAACCCCACAAAAAAAAACCAGTTAACTCTTGAGAAGACATTTTTAAGCGGAGCCCCTCGCGCCCCCCCCCCCCCTCTCTCCCCCCTTTCTCCGTGCGTACCCATGGATCAATTTTGTTACCGATTCAAAGTCAGGCTGACGGACAGCTTCACGGCGGTCACCAAGGCGGCCATGCCCGACGACCGACCGTCACCGATTTTCTCCATCCTAGACGTGCTGCTGAACGGCGGGCTCCTTGTGTGGACCTTCGCGGTGGTGCTCGACACTGAGTGCTCGACCAGCCATCTCGTGTGGACCAGCCTGGGCATTTCACACGCCTTTGTCAACATGCTCTTTGCCGTGCTCACCATCTTCTTCACGCGCCGGCGTGTGCAGGACGGCATTCTGCTCACTGTGAGCACGTGGCGGCTCTTTCTGTCCAGCCCGCTGCACGTGATCTACGGCGTCTACCTCCTCTGGGAGGTTGTCTGGATGATCGTGGCGGCCCAGAAGTCCGTCAAGGAGGGCACTGACGCCTGTGCCAACCACATGAACGTGCAGGTGGGCTTCTACGTGGGGTACCTTCTGGCGGGCGCCGTGGTCTACGTGCTCACGTTTGCCACGGAGGGCTTCCGCCTACCGCGCTGGCGCCGTCAGGCCAACGTGAACTGGTACATGAAGAACGAGCCAGACGCCCTCGGTCCGGCCAGTCGCTCGGCCGCGGAGGTGGAGGAGGAGGAAGCGACGGAGATGGGCTCGCGCGGCAGTCTCGGCAGCGATGAGCCGGTCGCCGAGCCGCCCACGTCGTCCTCGCGGCGGCCAACTGTGCAGGACGCGCAGGCGCAGGCCCGCGCCGTGTACGAGTCTACCCGTGGTCGACACGCCTCGCCGACCGGCAGCCGTGTCGGTACGCGCATGCGGCAGCTGCCCTCTGGGGCCCTCGCCTGGGACGCGCAAAACCACGACGACGCCTTCACCGATCACTCGACGCTGCGCGACTGGACAGAGACCAGCGTCAATGGACCCAACGTTGACACGCCGACGGAGCGGGCGGCTGGGCTGTCGCCGTCCACTCTACCACAGGCCTCCCTCACGCAGCGCGCATCGCAGAGCACCTCTGCAGATCGCGCCACAACTCGCTCTGTTCGGTTCCGTGAATGATCCGTGTGTCACAGGGGTAGTTTTGTTTGTTTTGTTTCGTGCGCGTGCACGTGTGCGCGTGTCAATGTATTTGAGTGAGTGTGTTTGTTTGGATCACCTCTTTCGTTTTTCTTTGTTTTGTGCTTTTCTGGCAGCCGCGGGGGTGCATTGAGACGACTTTTGAGATGCGTGCCTAGACAGACGCAGTCCCTCTCTCTCACACACACACTGTTCCCTGCCCCCCTAACACCAATCGCTCTCGTGCCATTGGTGATGTGCCATTTATGTGTCTTTCTTCTTTACCGTTGCAGCATGATGCCCCTTCTCTCTCTCTCTCTCTCTCTCTCTCTCTCTCTGTTCGATCCGTATCTCCACATTGATAAAAAAATGAAACCAACTCAAAGCTCCGAAACGCGGTGCTCGCCTTGACTCAAAGAAAACGTCTGACGCCGTCGCTTCTCCAGCGCACCGATCCCTTCTCCCCACCGCATCCTCCTTTGCTCTCAACTCCCCCATTTCCCCTTTTGTCGTTTCTTTCCACCTCTTTCCTCACCTCCGCGTAGGTCACCGACTCTCCAATCACCACAAATCTTTTCCATCGTTGTTGCTCATTGACATTCAACACAAAACTCACTTTTTTTTTCTTGTTCTCCCCTCCAGCTTTCTTGCGTCCTTGTAGCGTGCAGTGTCTGGTGCCTGTTTTCGTTTAACTCCGTTTCTTTTGCCCGTACCTTTTCTTGCCATTTTTGTTTCCCTGTTTCGCTTCCTCTCTGTCTCTTTTCCTTTCCTTTCCCACTTTTTGTTTTGTTTTTCACCTTGTTATCATCCTTCAGTGAGGTTGGGACTCGCCGTCTATGCGATCCTTCAAGCTCTCCACGGCGATCAGACCCCCCGCTGGTCTGCAGCTGGCCAGTTGCAGCTACCTGGCGTCGGTGCCACGTGCACTGCCGGACGCCATTCTTGGCTTCACCAAGCTGCACTCGGTCGATCCGAGTCCCAACAAGGTCAACCTCGCCGTCGGGGTCTATCGCGACGCGCACGGCAAGTCGTACGTGCTGGACTGTGTCAAGCAGGCCGGCGCGCGTGTGCTCGAGGACGCGCAGATGGACTACGCCCCCATCAACGGCCTCCCGGCCTTCAACGAATCGGCGCGGAGAATCTGCTTCGGCGAGGCGCTCGACCAGCGCTTTGGCACCGAGCACATCGCGACTGTGCAGACGTGCAGCGGGACCGGTGCGTTGCGCATTGCCTCGGAGCTGGTGCACCGCTTCGGGCCCCGTCCGCCGGGCTCGCCGGACAACAAGCTCCCAATCTACGTCCCGTCGCCGACCTACCCGAATCACATTGGCATCTTCAACACTACCGGCCTCCATATTGAGCACTACCCCTACTACGACGCCTCCACGCACGCGGTGGATATCGAACCGCTGCTCGCCACGCTGGCCACGCTCGCCCCGCGCAGCGTCGTCGTGATGCACGCGTGTGCCCACAACCCTACCGGCGCGGACCCCACGCCGGGGCAGTGGGAGGCCATCCTCGATGTGTGCGCGAACCGCGAGCTGATCCCATTCGTGGACATGGCCTACCAGGGCTTCTGCACGGGCGACCTCGACGCGGACGGCTACCTGCCGCGCGCGCTGTGCCGCCGGGCGTCGGGTACCTTCTTTGTCGCCCAGTCCTTCGCCAAAAGCATGGGCCTCTACGGTCAGCGCACCGGCGCCTTGCACGTGTTCTGCAAGGATGCCGATGAGAAGGCGCGGGTGCTGTCGCAGACGGCTGCGATCATCCGGCCCATGTACAGCAACCCGCCTCTTTTCGGCGCGCGTGTGGTGGACGTTGTCACGCGTGATGCGGCGCTGACCGAGCTCTGGCACAAGGAGCTGAGGGTGATGGCCAACCGCATGACGAGCATCCGCGCGCGGCTGGTGGAGGAGCTCGCCAAGGCGGGCTCCACGCGCGATTGGTCGCATCTCACGCAGACGCGCGGTATGATGGCGCTGTCGGGCCTGAGCATGGAGCAAGTGGCGGCGCTCCGCACAGACCACCACATCTACATGATCCCTAGCGGCCGCATCGCCTTTAGTGGCCTCACCGACGACAATGTCGGGTACGTGGCCAAGTCAATTCACAGTGTTGTTCAATAAGTTGGGCAAACGTGTTTGTTTGTTTTGTTCGTTCATCCTCGTTTTTTCTTTTTCTTTTCTTTGTGCACTCAGTCGTTAGTAGATACGTTTTCCGTTTGTTGGATTAAGTCTGATATTCACAATGAAACGACGTGCACAGGAAAGAATTGAAAGAAAGTGAAAGAAAAGAAGAAGTTGTCGATTGAGACTGTTGACGCAACGTGTTTGCCCACACACTCACTTGTGGCGCTCTGTAGCTGACATCGGTGCCGTCTCAAACAGGCTGACGACAATGTGTGCTGTTGTCCAAGTGGGACATGGTACTGCGGCAACACTGTTGCTGTTGCTTTTCGCTGTGGTGCATCTCTCCTCACTGTGCTCCACTCACGTCTTCGCACATGCCCACACGTGGACTCCACATCTCTCCTCCTTCTCTCTCTCTCCCTTCCTCCCTTCTGTTCTACTCGTGAAGCCACTTGTCAAGTGACTCGGTGGCATTCAGCAACGAGTCTCCCAGTTGCTCTTCCCTTCTTGGTTCCCTGCCATTGTTGTGGTGGTGGCAGTGCCCCGTTTCTGAACACGGTGACTTTTTTGTTCTCTTCCTCGGCAAGCCCCTCTCCCGCTTCCCGGTCCCATTTTCTGCGCGCCTCGACCTCTCTCTTGCCAGATGTTCGAGAAGGAGAATCACTACTATCGCGGAGGCTATCCGCTCTCCTCGTATCGCCACAATATGGCGTCCCCACCACTCGGCTACAACAACACAGGCGGTGACCGCAGCAACAGCGCCGGTGGGGGTGGGCTGTCTGCCCCACCGTATGTGCTGGCCAGCTCACTCGCACACGGCACCACGCTGGACTCGCTGGAGGAGATGCTCCACGTTGGCAGCGACCGACTCCGTCACGGTAGCCGCCGAGCCTCTCCACAGCGCGGCACGACGACGACGGCCACCTCGCATTACGATCCCGTGCCCGCCCCTCTGTCGTACAGGTCCACACCTGTCCCGGCCTTTGTCCCTTCGGTCGAACACCGGCCCAGTCACCCGCGCATGAGCTCCGTGGCGCACACCCCGCCGCCCGCGGCCACCCCGCGGCTGGCGGCCGACCTGTACGTGGTGCAGCTCGAGCAGGAGGTCGAGGCCCTCACGCTGGACTGCGAACGCGCGGGCGAGCGCTTCTGTGCCGTGTCCGCCGCGTACGAGCAGCGCGTGCTGCTGAGCGACGAGATGACGTCCCGAGGCGCGCTCGAGCACGCCGAGCAGCACGCCTTTGTGGGGCTTTGGAGCCTCTTCTCGGCCACGCTGAAGCTGCGGCGCGAGGCGCACTGGGCGGAGCGCGTGCGTGCCGCGGAGTGGAAGGCCACCGCAGCCGAGGAGACCGTGCGCGCCATCACGGCGTCCAAGGCCGACCTGGAGCGACAAGTGCAGCGGCTGGAGCAACAGCTGGTCCAGTCCGCAGCCGCCTCCACGAGCGTGACCACGGCTGTGGAGGCCTTGTTCCGCACAGAGCACAACAAGCTCGCGTCCTTGCTGGAGCAGGTGCCGGCGCGCGTGCGCACGGAGATGGCGGCCGCGGACACACCCGCATCGACGCCTGCGCCGGTCGCGGTGCCGCCCGATCCGGCGTTGCGCGCGCTCGTGGAGTCGATCGCCGAGCAACTCCGTCAGAGGCCAGCGGTGGTTGAGCCAAGCCCAGCAGCTCCTGCGGTGGTGCCTGTCGCCAGCCCCGCGAGTGTGCCTGTCACCGGCCCTGCTTCCACGTCATCGGCGCAGTTTGCGCAGCTGATCAAGTGCGCTACAGCGTCGATGGAGCGCGTGTCGGATGAGTTTCTGCGTGCCAGCGAAGGCAAGATGCGCTACGCCGAGTACGAGATGCAGGTGGCACAGCTCGTCGCCAACAAGCAGACCTCCCTTACGTGGGCTGCTCGCCACGAGGAGCTCCGCATTGAGAACCGCCGGCTGCAGGAGAACATCCTCAGCCTGCGCACGCAGCTCAAGGTCTCGCTCAACCAAGACGCCACCCCGTCCGCCAGCCTCGTCTTCAACACGTACGGCGCCGGCCACGAGAAGCGCGCGCGGCTCTACGCCCAGTACGCGTCCCCGTTCATTCCGCCGAGCCTGGAGCTGACCGCGGCCCCGGCGAAGCGCAGCGCCGAGGACCTCCGCAGTGACGCCTTGCGCCTTGGCGCCCGTCCAGCCGAGGTGCCGCCGATCCCGTCGCCGAGTCGGAACGGGTCACCTGAGAAGCAGAGCACGACGACGGCGGCTGCAGACGGTGCGGCGCCGTCGTGGCGCTTCGGCACCAACACGGGGCCCACCGCGAAGCCCGTCGTCGACCGGACGCACGTGAGCGCGGCCCTCTCCGGCACCTTTTCGCTGCAGTCCCCTCAGCCGGACACGCCGCTCTCGGAGGCCGATCGCTCGCACAGCTCTGTGCCCGCGGAGGGGCCATCGCCCAAGCGGCTCGAAGCCACGGCGTCCTCCTCCTCGGCCTCGCCGAGTCCTGCCTCCGCCGTCCGTGCGGCCGCCGTGGTGAAACCGGTCGGTGCGAGTGCACCGTCAGCGGGTACGCACGAGGACAACACCACGGCGGTGTCCACCACGCGCAACGGCAGCCTCAGTGGCGTGCCGCAGGTGAAGCGGTTTGCGTTCAAGGCGGCCTCGCGCAGCGCAAGCAGCAGCAGCAGTCTCGACACCTCCGCCAGCATCGACACCGAGGACCGCGCACAAAAGCAGGCGAAGCCGGCACCAAAGGTGAGGCCGGCAAAGCCGGCACCCGTCTCTCCGGACCCGTCGTCCACTTCCTCTTCCTCTTCCGACTCGGAGCCGGCCCCGGTCGCGAAGAAGCAGGACAAGAGGCCTAGCCGATCCGCGTCCCCGGCGAAGGCTGCGGGGCCGGCCAAGGCAGCGCCAAAGGCGGCCACCCCAAGCGTCGTAGGGAAGCCGAAGACGCAGAGGAAGCGCACCTCGATGGACAGCTCGGCGTCCGACACGGACAGCAGCACCACCACGCTCACGGACGACAGCAGCGACGACGACGTCAGCCATCATGTGGCGAATACGTCGGCCATGCCGCCCAAGGCGAGCACCACCGCCGCCCCGGCGACGGGCCTCAAGTCTCTCATGCCCCGGCTCTCCGCGGCATCGTCCGTGAACGCGTCCTTCAACGGGACCAAGTCGGAACTCGCGGCAGGCACCAACAAGAAGGCGACGAGCCGCAGCAACAGCAGCAAGCCCACCCCAAAGGCCGCCGCAAAGGCTGCCCAAAAGACTGCCGTGTCTCATGAGCGTCACAACTCGTTCGACGAGGAGGACGGCAACGAGGACGCCAAGCCAAGGAGGAGCCTCAGCAACTCCAGCTATACGTACTCGTACACGGCCAGCTCAGCCCCGGCGCCGAAGCCCTCGGCGACGCCCGCAGCGGCAAGCACACAAGCAAAGACCGCCAAGCCTGCCGCGCACGTGCGCCGTTCGTCCTTTGATGACGACGAGGATGAAAAGGCGGTGAAGCCAGCCCCCAAGACGGCATCAAAGGACGCCAAGGCCGCACCGAAGCCAGCTGCCGCCACGAAGTCTGTCACCGCGAGTCCTGCCACTGGGTCGGCTCCCGCGCGCGCGCAGCCGGTGTCTGTGACGCCCAGTGCCGCTAGCTCACCCAAATCTGGTGGTCTGAAGCTCCCCTCCTGGTAAGACGAAGACAACCATACCGGTGTGCGATCTCTCTCTTTCTTCACACGTGTATTTTTGGCATCCTATTCACGCCTTTTTTGTCTTGTTTCTATTGCTGTTTTTTTTTTGTTTATGGTTAGACTTCACCTTTTTTTTTCTCCTTTGCGTATTACTCTTGTTTGATTCGTTTCTTAGAGTGGGCTCGTGATGAGCGCCACATATATTTTCTTACACGCGCTTTCTTGTATCTCTCCCCGTGTGTTCTCTTTCTTCTTTCGTTTTTTGTGTGTGTTTCTGTAGACGAGTCCGCTGTGACGAGGCTTGTTGAAGTGTACCTTTTAATGTTAGAAAACAAAACAAATCAATAGTGTTTCTGCCGTCCAATTATCGAGCACATTGTTTCCTTTTTCCTTTTCGGCCTGACGAACGGAAGCTATCGACTTCTTCCTGCCAGCGTCACGTTGGTCAATGAACGCGTCTCATGACGCATTCACAATGCTGTTTCCACCGCCTCCGTGTGCGACTTCTTCGGACATACAGATACTGATGATACACACTGCTCACGTCACTCCTCCCTCTCTTGTTTCCATTCTCCTCTTTCTGTCTTACTTTTTTTCACGCTGTTCGTCTCAGCCGCTGCCTTGTCCATCGGCATCACAGTCAATTTTTTTTTTTTGGCAATGCGTTTCTTCCGCTCCTTTGAGGAGGGTGCGGCGCTTGCGGTGACCGTTGGTCTGATTTGCGTCTACGTTGCCTTCACCGTGAACGCGCGGCTCTGGGTGACGCGCACGGATGCAGGCACCATCCAGCGGCACTGGGCCGAAGGTCGACTAGCGCTGAACGGTGCACAGCCGCTCTTTGCCGCGATGCACGCCGAGAGCAACCACGCTGCCTTCCACTTCCCAGCCTCGGTGGACGCGGTGGTGGTGCCGGCGGGCTTCTTGACCCCCGATCACGACAATCTAAGTCGCACGTACGAGGAGCGTCTCATTGGGGGCTACCGCTACGCCCTGATGAGTGGTGCCCCGCTGATGATCGTGAGCGGCACCGGCGAGGCCTGCGAGCTGGCGAAGCACTTTCTCCTGACCAGCGCGCACGTCCTGCCGCGTCTTTTCCCCACCCGCTGGCTGCGGTCCATCTCAGAAAATGCCAACGCGACGGCGCTGGCACTGAGGGAGGCACTGGCTCCCGGACTGCGGAGCTGGCACGGGGTGAGCGACATGGATGTGGAAGAGGCGGTGGCGATGGCGGAGGCGGAGGCGGGGGCTGTGCCGCCGCCGCAGCCGGCGGGACGCACGCTCGACCACGTCTTCCGAGCCACGCCCATGCACCCCACCTACCGGCACTTTATGGTTCCAGGCACGCGTGCCGCGCTCCCGACCGCGGCGCTCGACGGCACCCTCGCGCGTCGTGCCCACACGGACACCGCCACAGCCCTACTCGCCGCGCTGCACATGGCACCGCTCGAGTCGACTGCGGACGCCCGCTCTGCCGAACCGCGCGTCGCTTCGTACGGGTCGGAACCCGACGAGGCGACGCGGCGGCAGCTTCTCCAGGCGTGGCAGCCGTGGTCTCGCGCGGACAGCCTCGCGTTCCCGCACGTGCTGCACCACAAGGGCCGTGACTACGTGCTGCCCGGCATCCTCATTGTCGAGAACGACGCCCGTGATGAAACGGAGGCGGAGGTGGCCGAGATCATCTACGCATGGACGCAACGGATCGCCGCGAGCCTGGCTGCGAATGAGGCGTCGACGCCGTCCTTTGGGCACACCTCGCCGGTGACGCAGGCCATGCGCTGGCTGAACGCATCGCAGCACGTGGTGCTGGTCGTCTCGGCGTCCACCGATCAGCAGTACGTGAAACTTCTGCACCGGCAGGCCTTGCGCCAGGGTGCGCACAAGCTGCAGAATGACTGGCGCCTCGTTCGGCGCGAGCTGCGCCGCCTGCAGCACCGCGAATCCCGCCACACAGCGTCGTCGTCGACGGCCTCGGACGACGCTCCGTCCGTCCGCTTCCAGGTTCTCGTGGCGCCGCCCCTTGTGGAGCGGCTAGAGAACCCGCCGCTGGAGCCCATGTGGCTGCCCTACACGGGTCTGCTGCCCGATGATGCGCCGACCGACGTGTGTGGGCTGGCCAAGTGGCTAGGCCCGTACAGCCACTACATCTACGACAACTATCGCCGTATCGCCGATGGCGTCATGAGCCGTGTGGCCTCCGCCGCGCAGGTTGATGAGTTGCAGCTGCTTATCGATGTCCTGCGCGGGCTCGACCGGCGGAAACTCTCTCTCGCCGATGTCGTCTCGTGATTGGTTGACTCGCAATCTTGTGTTCCGTCTCCTCTTCTTTTTGCTTTGTTGTGATTTGGCTTTTTTGCCGCCAGAGTCCAGATGAACCTCAGAACTTCAACAAACGAGAAACAAAAATAACATTATCTTGTTCACCAATACTAGGCATGCTCGGTGTGCGGATGTCTCTGTCCGTGCGAGGAGCGCATTGATCTGTAAGGAGCGAAATCTCTCTCTCTCACACACACTCGCTGTCCGAGTTTCGCATGAGTGAAGACGGTGGTACGTGACCTCTCTTCATGCGCTTACTGTTCAGCTCAAACAGCTGCCTCTTTCTTTTCATTCACTGCCTCCGCTCTCTCTCTCTCTCTCGCCCTTGACTCTCTCTCTTGTGGGGCAAAAAAAAAAAAAAACGGGTGCACGGCAGCGATAGTTGTTGGCGTGTTGTCTTTGTCACCATTATTTTTTTCTTTTTTAACGGCACGCACCTTGCATGTAAATCTGCCTCAACACCTCCCCTGTTTGTTTGATTTCGTATCCCCCTGGTTTGTTTAAAGGAAGCAAAGACCGAGAAAAAGAAAAAAACAGTTCTCTCTGTCCCTCTCCCTATCCCTCTCACTCTTTCTTCCAGTTCTTCTTTCTTTTCCGATAGTCCTCACGCATCCGTGCTGATGGATCGTGTGGAGTCCATTAAGAATGAGGGAAACCAGCTGTTCTCCAGCGGCCGCACCGAGGAGGCCATCCAGAAATACACGGAGGGCATCGACGCGTGGCGAAAGCTCACCGCCCAGCCTGCGTCGCCAGATGCGGAGGCGGTTCGGCTCGGCACGATTCTCTACTCGAACCTCTCCAACGCGTACCTCGCCGCGCAGGCGTTCGACAAGAGCGCGGACGCCGCTCTGGCCGCCACGCGCGTGGACCCGGACGCGCACAAGCCGCACCTGCGCTACGTGGAGGCCCGCCGCTGCGGGGGCTATCCCTTCGAGGCGTTTGTGCACTTTCTCCGCTTTGTGCGTCCGCTGCTGCGCAAGGAGCAGGAGGCGAAGCGGCTCTCCGCGCGCGATGTCGCCGCGCTGGCCTCCGCGACGGAGCAGACGCTGTGTCAGGAGCTCGGCATTGATCGCCTCTCGCCCGATGTGGAGCTGGTCGAGTACGCGGGCGGCGTGGACATGGTCAGCCGGCGCCACTTCAAGGCAAACGACGTGGTGTTCGTGGAGAAGAAGTACAATGAGCACTTCAACGAGCAGATTTTGAGCGTGACGCGCGACATGACCACGACCAAGATTGTCGCTCACTTTGCCGAGCACCTGCAGAAGGACCAGGCCGAGCACAGCCCGCGCTGGGTGCAGTTCACGCGGCAGTTCAAGGGCGCCTGGCCACGCACCCCCGATGAGATTGACGCCGAGACACGTGACACCGTCGGCAGCTATCTTCGCGAGATGTACCCCGATATGTCCAAGCCCGACTTTGATGAGTTCTTCATGGTGCTGCTCATGTGCCGCTACAACTGCTTTCACGCCGGTTTCTTTCGCGTGTGCGCGCTGGCCAACCACAGCTGCAAGGCCAACGTGGCCATGAAGTACAACAGCGCCGCGGAGACGGTGACGATGATCGCCGTGAGCGACATTCAGGCGGGCGAGCTGATGAACGTCAAGTACCTGAACGACGCACAGTTCCTCGTGGGCTTGGGCAAGCGCCGCGAGTATCTGCGCTCGTGGCTCTTCTGGTGCCGGTGCCCGCGGTGCCTGGCCGACAACGACGAGGACGCCGTCCAGGAGCACGTTTGCTGCCCTTTGTGCGGTCACCTGACGCACCACCCTGTGCAGTCCAGCCAGCAGACGGAGCTGCATGGTGAGGATCCGCTGCGGCGCACGCACGTGCGGTGTCGTGCCTGCGAGGCCCCGCTCGCGTGGACTGACGCGCAGCTCGCCTCCTACCGCCAGCTGATGTCGCTGGAGCTGCCCGACACCACGTCGCCTGTGACAGGGGAGCCCAGCGTGCTCATTCTGTTCGAGTGGGTGAAGACGCACCTTGCGCTGGTCGCCAAGGACTTGCCGTCGCACCCGATCAACTGGGCGTACCGCGTGGTCTTCTACTTTTTCTGCGTCGGGCTGACCTCGTTCGTCTCCGCCCTCACAGCCTCGCTGGACGCGGTCTACGGAAAAGTGCACCTCGAGAACATGAAGCACTTCATGGCACCGATGGGCCTGCGCGACCTCTACCTCCCCCTGCTCACCAAGGCCAAGGCGGTCATGGAGAGCGACAAGATCGACAGTCGCCGCGAGGAGCTGCGCCTGCTGCTCGACCCCGTCATCATGACCGACATCGCAACGGGGGCGGAGGCGACCGGCGGCTGCGAGGCACTGCGCGGGCTGCTCATTCTGGCACATCTCATCGCCCCGTTTTATCCGACGCACGAAATGTGGGCCGTGCACAAGGCGATCTGCGAGGCCGTGCTCGTCCAGCTCCTCTTCCAGGATGTGTTGCACGTCTCGGACAGGCTCTCGACCGAGAATGCACTGACGCTGCTCGAGCGGCACGGTCCGTTCATTGGTGAGGAAGCAGCGCTGCGCTGGACGCACATCTTCAAGCTGCAGTCCACCTCCCTGGCCAAGAACGTCAAGGGGCTGCCAGCACTGAGCCGTGTCAAGAAGGCTCTCAAGCTCAAGTAGTGTGTGTTGGGTTAGAGTGAACTGGTGGTATGGCACTGCTTTCCCGTCTCAATCACTTTTTTTTTTGCTCGTTCTTGTGGCCGTTTGTTGTTGTTGTTTGTTAACGCTCACCCCTACCCCATCCAAAAAAAAAACACGAAACGATCTGTTCAGATGCGTAAACGAAGACACGAGCATATCACGACACGCACGTGCGCATCACGTTGACAGGCTACCGAAAGCTGCAGACCCATGCACACACATCAAATACTTACCCCGAGCGAGCTATCATGCCTTCTAACGGACTGCGCACACTGCACACTGGCATCTTCATGGGGGCCATCGAAGATGAACTCACGAGCAATGTGACCGCGGCCAGACCGAATGCATTGCCTTATTTTCAACGAGGCTCTCACTGCTTGTTGTTGTGGTTGCCCCCGGTTTAAAAGGACCCCTCACCACAATCTGTTTCCATCACACACCACGCTTTCACCCTACACTGTCTCATGGTATGTCTCCGTTAACCCTGCTCCTTCCTCTTCTTCTCATTTGTTCAACGGCCAGCAGTGCTGCGGAGGAAGAAAAACAAAAGTCCTGAGACGCACCTCAGCCCCCTTCTCTCTTCATACCGACGTATTTCGCTGTTATTTTTATTCTTTTTCAACTGTTGCCCTAGATACATTCTTTTTTGTCGTTTTTCTTCCTTTTCTTCTCCCCCGTTGCGCGTGCTCTCCGTGAGTGTCATCTCAGTACTTGCCGATGATGCAAGGGGATACGTTGACCGTCTTTCGCAACGACGACACGGGTCTGGAGAGACCATTCACCGTGTCGGTGCCCCCGAGCGTGGACACCCTGGCCGAGCTCTGCCAGTACCTGACCGCGAAGATTCCCCTGCACGGCAGCGAGGCCGCCGCACCGCGCGGGCTGCGCTTTCTCTACAGTCTCCGCGGAAAGCCGCTTTGGCGGGTGAAGGAGTGTGTGGACGCGGGCACCATCGTCGTCAGCATTGGACCGGGCTTCCAGGTGCGCCGTCCACAAGCCCTGGCCGACGCCGCGTTTGACGAGGTCGCCGCACGCGCGCTGCGCACACCGCCGTCCAAGGCCGTCCCGGACGCACCACCCGCGGCCGCACGTACACCGCCTGGGGCCTCCGTGCTGAGCGCCTCTTCGATCGCGGGCAGCCCCTCCGGTGCCTCGGCCGCCTCGGCCTCTCCGCCGGTGCGGCAGCCGATGCCCCAGTCCAGCCACAACCGCACCGCCGTCTACGAGGCCACCGATGCCTCGCCGCCGCCGAAGCCGACACCGGCGAAGACCACACCGACGAGCACCACCAGCCGGACCTCGCGCGTGCCGCGTGCGGACGACATCTATGCGGGTGGGCCGATTGAAGAGTCGCTCAGTGCCTTCTCGCTCGGCGAGTACCCGGCCACGGCGAGCAGCGAGCGCGCCGCCCAGTATCGCGTCAGCATCACCCGACCGCGCGGCACTTCAGCCGGGGCGGAGCCGGCCGGACGCGCGACGGTGCACGGTGGCGGTGGCGGGAGCCATGTGCACGAGTTTCGCCACAGCGACGGTGAACAGGCGCCCTTCGTCCCACCAGAGCAAACGGAGGACGCCGAGGCCGGCGAGGAGGTCGAGGTGGAGGAGGCCCCTGCGTCGCTGCCTCACCATCCCAAGCGGCTCTTCACGCACAGCGAGGAAAGCGCCGGGGAGAGCGCGGCCGTGCCCGAGACCGCCGCCGAGTCCGGCACACGTGCGACACGCATCCCTGCACGCGGCCAGTTCTACGTCAAGTCGCACGCCTACGAGCTGCCCCCCTCGCCGTCCTTCCTCTCGCGTCAAACCTCCGACCAGCTGAGCGAGTACGTGGAGGACGACGAGGCGTTTCTTCAGCGTCTGCGCCTGCTGCTCGCGCGCAAGGTTGTCGCCGCGGGCGAGCTGCGGCGCCGCGATGATCGCGAGGTTCTCTGCCGCTCGCACTTTGCGTCCCTGCACGAGCGCGTCATGGACCAGCTGACTCCCCAGGGCGGCCGGAGCGTCTGTCGGCTCATTGTCGAGGGCCCCGCGTGCAGCGGTGTCTCCAGCACCACCGCGCTGCTCGCTGAGGCGTGCATCGCGGACTTTGCCCGTCACCACCAGTTCTTCAACCACCTCCTCTTTCCACTCGACTTGTCCGCCGTGCTCGCGTCGGCGCCGGCCGCCTCGTGTGTGGAGATTCCGATGCTGTACAGCGTGGTGATGGGGGCGTTGATGGATGCGGTGGCGGTGCAGCGTCCTGCGCTGCGGCCGCACAGCGTCCTGCTCTTTGAACTCTGGGAGAAGCTCATGACGGGCCGACAGAGTGTGGAGGCACCGGACTTTCTGTCCTATCATCAGATCCCCGCGATTGTGGGCTTCAAGGTGGTCTCCCGCTGGCAGGCACTCGCCCAGGCGGTGTTCCCGCTGCTTAAGGCCGCCTGTGCAGACCCAACCTCCAGCCGTCTCCGCGACGCTGCGCTGGACGCCATTTTTTACGCGATCCCCGCGGAGGTGGCGGCCTCGTTGCGTTTCGGCGGACTTGTGTACGTGCTGGACGGCCTGGAGCACCTGTGCCCCGGGCAGTCTGCCGTGGCCACGCACGACAGGCCCGCCCACGCGGACCTCTCCGCGGTGCTGAAGCCGCTCTGGGACGATGCGCACTGCAACGTGCTGCTGTCGTGGCCCTCGCGCGTGCCGGGCGAGCGCATCTTTCTCCCCCACACCACGCGGCGTGTGCAGACGATTGGTCTACTGGCGCTCTCCCCCAAGGAAGCGACCGCGGCGGGCCTGCCGCTGCGCCTCGTGACGGCGCCCGGTGAGCGGGGCTATCCGTTGTCCGTGCTTCTCGGCGCGCCGGGCTACATGGCGCAGCTCCTGCCGCTGCTGCGACCGCGGCTGCTCAAGACGCAGCTCCCCACGACAGCCTTCTCTGCGGCCTATCAGACCATGAAGAAGGCACAGGAGCAGACGCCGTTTGTGCTGCACCTGGACGACGCCGACGCGGCGGCTGCCCTCGCCGAGTTCCGTCAAGTCACCCGTGCCGTCTGACCGTGGAGGGGGTTGGGTTGTTTCCTCGTTGTCTGTGTGTGCATACGTTGGTGCTTTGGGGTGTCGGTGCCTCTTCTTTGCTGTTAGATACGATAGAAAAAAAAACGTGGTTCTACCTGTACCTATTTGGATTTCCTCCTTTTGTTCTCACGCAGCTTTCGCTGCTGTCGTCTTCGACAATGCATGCACGCTAGGGCCAGCCTCCGGATGCGTGCCACCGGTGCACTTCACAATGTGCCGGACGACGGTGTGCGACCGGGAGTGATCGACCAATCGATTTTGGACCGGTTTCATGCAACACCATGTGTGTCTGCGTGTGCTTTCTCTTGTATTCAATGTCTTTACTGTATTCAACTCCTCTCACTCACTCGTTCTCTCTCATGTTGTGTCTCGACAGAAAAAAACGCAAAGAAACCAATATTGAAACCTCTTGCTCAGCAAAAAGGACCCTCCCCCCCCCCCAAAAAAAAAACAACAACAAAAAAACACGAATCATGTCCTCTCAGTGGGCAACGATCGACACCGATGCGGCGGTGCTGACAGAGCTGGCGGAGCGCGCTCAAGTCGCGAACGTCGCTGTTGAGCCGCTCGCGGCGCTGGAGCCGGCTGCGCTGGATGCGCACCAGAACGTGTACGGTATCATGTGCTTCTTCACGTGGAAGTCCGGCGGCGACGTGGCCCCGCACGGTAGCGTCGTCAAGGACGCACCCGTCTTCTTTGCGCACCAGCCAGCGAACGAGACCTGCCCGACCGTGGCGCTCGTCAATGTGCTGGCCAACGCCGCCGACAAGGTGGAGCTGGGTCCTCAGCTGACGCAGTTTGTGTCCTTCTCGCAGGACCTTGATCCGGAGACCCGGGGCATGCAGCTGGAGGAGTACGACCCCCTCCGCGACGCGCACAATGCCTTTGTGCCACCGAACCGCCTCACCGAGGAGCAGAAGACGCCGCGCAAGCCCGCCCAGGTCAGCCAGTGCGTTGTGTTTGTGTACAAGGCGGGCTCCATCTGGGAGCTTGACGGCAGCCAGGAAGGCGCGATTCTGTGTGGCGACGCGACTGAGGAGACGCACAAGACCGCACTGATGGACGCGGCCCGGAAGTGCGAGCAGGAGGCTGTGCAGGCCCACGGCACCGCCCCGCTCGCGTTCCACGCCATGGCCGTCGTGGAGGACCCCATCCAGGTGCTCACAAAGCAGATCGCGCAGCTCCGCAAGGAGGAGAAGCCCGTGGCGCACGCCGAGCAGGCCCTCGCGGAGGCCAAGAAGGCGCGTCAGGACGGCAAGGAGGCCAACGAGCGCCGCCGCTTCAACTACCAGCCCATGATTATCGAGCTCCTCAAGGCACTGGAGGAGAAGGGTGCCCTTGCCGGTATTCTCGAGGATGGCAACCAAGGCAAGCGCACACCGAACAAATGATACGTCGACTTCGTGGGTGGGTGAGGCGGCAGCGAAGCGCGCGCCGCTTGCTGAATGACACACACATGTGCACCCGCACTCACGCAAGAAGGCAGAGGCGCGCTTGATTAGGTAGTCAAAAAAAAAAAGTATGTTTTGTGCTTTTGGATGAAGGCAAGTCTCCTGCGTCGATTTCTCCGTCGGTGGGCTTCTTCGTTATTTGTTCTTTTTGTTTGTTTGTTATTCGTCACGCGTGCCATACAATTCGATTACAGGCACCCTACCAGTTGCACCACGAAACGTGTGCGGCTCTGAGACTGTCAGACACGTTCGTTGTGACACCGACGGCGAAACAGACAGCTGCTGCGCGCCACAGGCAGTTGTCGTGCCGGCCACCGCACAAATGCTTGTCTGTCAACTCCACTGATCGATGTGTCGTTCGTAACTGCTCTCCTAATGTGTCTCTCTCACGCACACACACACACACACGTTCAGCCACACATCCCGGTGTGCGCAAAATAAACATGTACTCTGACCATCCCCAACCGTCCTCTTCTCCTTCCTCATTTACCATATCTTGTCACACTGTTTTCTTTCCCTACTGATCTTTTCACAGGGACGACTGTGTCACACACATCCGGCCCGTTGTTGTTGCGGTTGTTGCGGTTGTTCCTCCACGTTTCTTTTTCTTTCTTTCGTTCTGTTTCTCTCTTTTGAATTCCTCGTAGTTTTTGTGGTGAGTCATGCGATGTGCCTCGCGCGGACTCTCACAGTTTGTCTCTCGCGGCACAGCCGCACTCCGACCGTTTCTGCTGACAACGTCCCCGACCTTCACCAGCCGCCGCGCACAAGGCAGCCCCACGCTCGCGACCTCGTCGGCCTCGTTCGCGCACGATGACATGACCTCGTTTGAAGCGGAGGGGGAGCTCGCGGAGCTGCGTCGCGAAGCCGCACGGGCCATGCGGCAGGCCCCGCTGGCCCCACACGGAGCGGCGCGGGCCTCCACTGGGCCCGCCTCGTCTCTCGCACGACCAACGTCCAGCGGGGCCGCCCCGACAGAGGGGGAGAGACGTACGCGAGCGGTTCGTCCGACGCGTGCGGCGGTGTCACCACGCCCCACCACCGCACCCCGTGCGGAGCCCGTGCAGACGTCGCGGTGGCGCGTGGCCTCTGGCCAGCGTCCGCGCTTCGACGATGGGCAGCCCGAGTACGCGAGGGACTCCATCGCCTTTTTGCATGCGGTGCTTCCTTTGCCTTTTGAGTCCTGTGTGGAGCAGCTTGCCCGCTGCCACGTCGAGTCGCTGCTGGTGATGCTCGACTATGTAGCACAGTGCCGCAGCACAGCCACTTCATTTGTGGAGTGCAAGGCCGGATGGTGCAAGGTGGAGCGCGCGTGCTGGGCGGCACTGGTTCTGGCCGATGCACGTGCACCGGCGACGCTGACGTCGAAGCACCTGGCGCACGCCGCGCAGTCGGTCGCCCACACGCTGTCTGCCTCGTCAGGGCCGGCAGCGCTGCCGTTTCTCGTGCTCTGCTATCGCCACCGCCACTCCCTGAGGCGGCTGCAAAATGTGCAGGTGCTCGACGCCCTGCTGCGCGTGCCACCGCCCGACAGCTTCGTTTTTGCGGAGTCGGACGTGCTCAGTGTGGCGGCGACGATGCTGTACGAGGCCGTGCTCGCGCATCTGCTCTGGCGCTGTGTGATGCTCAGTGACAAGGACTTGGTCGCCCCGCGGATGTCTGCGCGACGCCGGCCACGTCCTTCGCCACCCGCGACGGTGCTGGGCGGCTTCCAGGTCGTGCAGCTCGTCGAGCAGGCGCTGCTGTGGCGTGCCAAGCACGTACCGGATGTGCTTCGAAAAGCAGCGGTGATTTGGGTGCAGAAGCACACGCCGAGCCGTGCGCCGTCCTCGTCGCGTGCCGCGCCGGCCGACACGACGTTTCAGATGGTGCTGCGCGACCCCATCCTGGGGCCGAAACCAACCAGTGCAGCGGAGCGCGAAGAGAGGCAGCGCACCGCAGCAGAAACCTTCGACGCGCTCAAACAACTTGTCGCGCGCACAGATCACTTTACGGTGCCGGTGATGGAGGCCCCACCCAGCGCGGAGAGCCAGCGCCGCTTTGAGGAGGCCTTGATCTCGGAACTCGCGCGCACTCCCACGTTTGCGCGCCGGCGCCATCGTCCTTCTCCCCCTCCTCCTCCTTCCGCGCACGGCTCTCCGGCCACGGCGCTCGATGAAAGCGCGTCCCTGCTGTTGGTCGACGAGGACGCGGCGTGGGCGGAGCTGCGCGCGGTCGTGCGTCTTCTGGCTGTGTCGGATGGAGTCGCCCGGCGTGATCTGCTCAGCACCGCCCAGACGCTGATTCTGCACACGACCGCGCTGTCGCGGCTCGTGCGGCTCCTCGACTCTGGTGCGGTCGGGGCGCGCACGGCCGCGGCGGTGTTGCAACCATGGCTGGTGCTGCAGTGCCTGCGTGCTGTGCCGTACGCAGAGGCCGTGCCGCCGCCGTCTGCACACACGTCTGCCTCGCGCCACCTGACGCTCGCGGCGCTGACGTCGGTGGTGGTTCAGCACGTCGCGCATGCCGGCGTGCTGGCCGTGGTTCGCGCTGCGGTGCACGCGCTGCCGCACTGGGGCAGCCTGGACCGCGAGATGCACGTCGCGCGGCGAATGGCGCTCGTGGAGGCCTTGGTGTCGCGACTCGTGTACGTGGTGCCGGTCTCGCTCATACCGGTTGTGCTCACGCAGCGCGTGCAGGATGGCGAGCTGGCCGCGTTTCAGACACCGCCGATCGTCGCACGGCTCGTGCAGTTGCTGGTCGATCGCGTGCGCACGGGAGAGTTGGACGGCCGTGTTCGCCACACCACCGTGGTGCACACCGAGGAGGAAGGCGACCCCGTCATCATTGCCCTTGATCGTCTCGCCCAACAAGCGCACCAACAGGCGCCACTGCAACTCCGTGACGAGGCGGCGCTCCCCGTCACCACCGGTACCGCCGGTACCGCCCCGATCCGCACAGTCACCAGCCCTAGTTCTGTCGTGACGGCGTTGGTGGTCTCCGCGGCCGAGCAGGCGCAGAGAGACGCGGGCTGGCGACGGCTTGCCCGCCTCGCTCAGCTGAGCCACTCGCTCGCCGAGGAGGTGGAGCTGTGGCAGCGCCTGTCCCACGGGCGGTTCCACGTGGCCGCCGGGAGCGAAGCCGTGGTGGGGCGGACGGAGGTCAACGCGTTCCGCGATGACGCGGACGACCTTGCGCACGTCTTCGCCGCGCACTGGCTCGTGAAAGCACCGTACGTGCAGACGCTGCTTCAGCGCGTCCAAGGGCGGCTGCTTGTGCGCTATGCCACCGCCCTCGTGACGTTTGTGACGGACGCGCAGGCGGAGCTGCGGCCCGTCAACCGACGCTTCAGTGCTCTTCAGCAGAAGCTGGCCACGACAACCGCAGCAACCGGGGACCAGCCGTGGGCGGCACTGCTCTTCACGTACAGCATGCTGCTCGCGTGCGGTAGGCGGCCTGTCTTTGCGTCGGTCGTCGACGCCGTCAGCGGCGGCCGTGTGCTGGCGCTTCAGGCGTGTCCGCTTCGTCCTGCCGCCGACTCGCAGGCAACGGAGAGCGCGGATCTGATCGGCTTGGCCACGGCCTGTCAGGTCTCTCTGACAAGCGCGACCACACCCGTCAGCCCGACCGACACGGCCGTGATGTTGCTGACGGCGATGCCCGCCGTGCGCGCGTGTTTTACCGCCTTAAAGGACGCCTTGACGAGCACAACGGGAACCTCCAAGATGGCGGCCATGGTGCTCTGGTGTGCGGCGCAGGCACAGCTCTGGTGCACGCTGGCGACGCTCTACCTTGTCGCGTTGCCCTCTGCCGCCCACCGCGCACGCCATGCAGACACGGCCAGCACGGCACTGGCATTGACGGCACTGTATCAGGACGCGCTGACGACGCTTCTTCACCTCGCCACACATCCCCCGTCGGCTGCACCAGCCGCACTGCCCATTTTGTCTCTGATGAAAGCGCTCCCTGACACGGTCGCGCTGCCGGACATTTTCACCGCCGCCCTCCATCGCGATGTCTTTCAGGCGGCTCGTGCGCAGCTCACGCCGATGGAGCTGGCGCGGCTTGGTGAGCTGGCCGTGACGGTGACCTCGACCGACGCGCTGAGCCTCCCCGCGCTGCCGGTGGATGTCGTGCAGATGGTGGTGCGGCGGTGTGTGATGAGCGGCGTCGAGGTGCCTCTCGCTGTGCGTCACGCCGTCGAGCGTGCCAAACAGAGGCGCGAGACGTAGCCTGTGTGGACGTCACCACCCTCTTCTTTTTTCTTTGTTTTGTTTTGTGCGTTTGTTTCTGTTGTGATTCTCATACACAGAATCCTGAACATGCTCGGCATACCCATGCACACAGGATGAATTCTCTTACAAAAAAAAAAAAAGCAGTCGATGCAGCGTCGTGTGTGTGTGTTAGGTGTGTTAGGTGTGATTGGATCTCGCACTCCTTTTCCTTTTGTAAGCCTGTCCAAGCAAAGATAAACCGCACAAGGTCAAGCCCGCAGATCTCTCTTTGCGACTCGCGTCTTGAGAAGCCCGCGCTTGGTGACTCTGTCAGCGAGATTCCCCTCTCCCTGGAACGGTGCCTGACCCCAGCAGCAATCGATTCCACTTCCATCATCTTCTCCCCTTTTCCACCTTCTTCGTTACTATTTTTCTTTCTCGCAGAGCGTGCCTGCTATTATTTGTTGTTGTGGTCGTTTGCCCTTTCTCTGTCGCGCTCTCTCTCTCGTGACCATGTTGAATACGGCGCTGTACGAGCGCACGCAAATCCTGCTCGGGGACAAGGGCATCCGCGCGCTGCAGAAAACGAACGTCTTCTTGGCCGGTGTTGGCGGTGTCGGTGGGCACTGCGCGGAGGCTCTGGTGCGTGCTGGCATTGGCCACATCACCATTGTCGACCACGATGTGGTGTCGGCGACAAACAAGAACCGTCAGCTCATTGCCATGGACAGCACAATCGGGAAGAGCAAGGTCGAGGAGCTGGCAAAGCGTCTGCGCGACATCAACGCACTGTGCCAGATTGTGGCATTGGATGCCCTTCTGCTGCCCGACGACATTCCCGAGATTCTCCAGCGGCAGTCGTATGACTACGTCGTCGACTGCATTGACAGCGTGGAGTGCAAAGTCGCGCTTCTCGAGGCCGCCGTCAAGCAACGGAAGCGCGTCTTTGCCTCGTGCGGCGCGGGCGGTCGACTTGACGTGAGCCAGGTCAAGATGGGCGATTTGTTCGAGACGGAGAACGACGGACTGGCGCGGGCGTGCCGCAATGAGCTGCGCAAGCGCGGCGTGGGGCCCGGCGATATTGCCGTCGTGTCCAGCACGGAGAAGGGCCTTCCGCCACTGGAGCCGCAGCGCCAGGAGGCTGGCGGCCGCGATCGGGCCATCAACGGCACGATCAGCTACATGCCTCCGCTGTTTGGCTTGTTCCTCGCCTCGGCGGTCATTCAGTGCGCGATGGATCCCGTCGCGTACGATGCCGAAAAGTCCCGCAAGGCCAAGAAGGCCAAGAAGGACGCGCAGCTGGCGGCGAAGAAGAAGGCCAAGACGGCCGTGGCACCGCGCTCGCTGACCAAGCAACAGCAGAAGGTCAAGGCTGCTGTGGAACCGCACAAAGAGGAGCCCTAAGAAGCGGCTCGACACAGCACGGGCTGTGACGCCGGCGCATGTGGTGCGAGTTCGCCTAACACAATGCCTGTTTTTTTTTTCTTTCTCTGGTGCTGCGCGTTTAAACTGGTTTCCATTGCCTCCCAATTCATGCTTTCCTCCACTTGACGACGTTAATTTAGCACGCACCTTTTACTGTTTCTTCCAACAGGGCAGCGCGTGTTTCCTACACACACACACACTCTCTCTCCTTTTAATCGTGTCTTGATGACGATGTCTCCTCCTCTTTACACACCTCACATTCCACCTACTTTCTGCCTCCCGCTTCTCACATGCATCATGCTCATTTTTCAAGTCTGCCGCTACAGCTGTGGCGCGCACATCCACACATAGCGCCTCTCATCGTTTCTTACCTTTTACCTTTTGCCCCCCCCCCCCCCTCCCATACACACACCCACACCCACGCGCGCTGTGTTCTATGGAGACGTCCTCCTCTGCGAGTGCATCACCACAGGTGCCCGAGATCGCTCGTCTGCGCGGCTCCCGCAGCGACTTGGCCAAGATTCACATTGGCACACACAGTTTCTGGGCCACGCTGCTCATTGCACAGCCACCGTATCGTACACTAGTCGGCCACTGCGTGGTTGTGGTTCTTCTCGAGGACAGACTCGAGCTGCGGCTCTCCACCACCGCCTTCACCACGACGGTCCACTACGCCGATGTCCGCCAGCTCACGTACTGCGCGGTTCGCCACATTTTGTTTCTCCGCACGGAGGCAGCCGGTGTGGAGACACCGCTCGGCCAGTCGTCATGGGCGGCCGCGGAGACGGCGCTGTCCACCGTCACTGGACCTGGTCCTCTTCCACGTCGTGTCGCGCCGATTGGGCCCTGCGCCGCACGTGATTACGTGCTTGAGCTGTCCGATCACGCGCTCGACGGGTGCCGCGCGGTGTTCGCGTGCCTGTCCCGTCGTCTGTCAGCGGCCGCACAGGCGGCGAGCGGCGAAGAAGAGAACGGCATGGACCGCCTGCTCAGTGCACTCGTGGCAAGTCGCACGGCGCCGTCGCTCCTCGCGGACGCCACACTCCTCGCCGACACAGGTCTGCAGGAGGTGACGGCGACGACCGCGCAGAACATGGTGCAACGATGGGCCGCGCAGTGCGAGCCGGCACCTTTGGCAACGTCGATGGCTGCGCGGACCGCAGACTCGACAGACGCCCCCACGCCGCCGGTGGAGGCCCTCGCCGCCGCGCCCGTGGTGGGGAGGTCACCGGTTACTCAGCCGTACCCACACTGTGACATCCAGAGCGGTGCCTTGGTGGCGATGCCGGCGAGGGGCGGTGAGATGACGAAGGTGGCGCCGGGCTACGGTCCACAGGATTTGTTTCGCATCTACCACGCCCCGTGCCCACCGAGCTGGTGGCCGCGACAGGAGCCGTTGTGCGTGCCCGCCCCGTCCGACATGGCCGCCTCGCCGCCTAGTTGGACGTCGTTGCGCGGGGCGACGGGGGCCAGTGACGCGCTGGTGGGTCGGGCGTGGAGCCCTGTCATGCCCGAGGCCGCGCCGATCCCGCTGAATATTGCGTACGGCCCCGTGGTGCGACTTTAGGGTGCTTGTCCAAACGA
Organism: Wallacemonas sp. Wsd; assembly: GCA_030849645.1. Taxonomy (NCBI): domain Eukaryota; phylum Euglenozoa; class Kinetoplastea; order Trypanosomatida; family Trypanosomatidae; genus Wallacemonas; species Wallacemonas sp. Wsd. Next base: position 118,608 of record JASANQ010001319.1, read on the forward strand.
ACATCTCTCTCTCACTCTCTGTCTGTGCCTTTAGTGATGCGGTGGCGTGCTCTCACTGTTGTTCGTCACTATCAGCCAGTGCATTTTAGACGGCGTGTGATCTGCTTTGGTGCATGCGTCTGTCTGTATCGATGCTTGCTCACTTTTCTTCCGTTCTTCCGTTCTTTCGATATTTTGCTTTTTTTCTTTTGCGATGGTATATCTTCACACGAACCTCCACATCACGGGCGCGCGGTATATTCTATTTTGTGCGTGTGCTTGTGGCGTGTCCACTGTATGCAAACGCGGGAAAACAGAAAAGGAAGGAAATGCACTCGTTCGCGTAAGTACATTATCCTGGAACCCACAAAAATCACCATGAATTGTACAGACACACGTATCTAGATGAATACGTCTCTCTCTCTCTCTCTCTCTCTCTATCGGGTGGTCTTCGCGGTGCTCGTACACCAAGATCAACTCGCTTCGTCCCGTGAGGCCAAGAACACACGGACAAAAATGATAGGAGAGTCGCTACATCTGTCTAATTGGCTAGTTTGTTTCTTCTTCATCTCACACACAATCACACACACACACTCACATCTCTCTGCTTTCCCTACGATACGTGCTACATGTATGTCATAAGTAAAATACAACAGTATACCATCGCTCAAAAACCGCATAAATCCTTTCCTTTTATTCGGTGTTGGCCATACTCAAACAAACTTGAACGTCTGGTGAATACCCTGGCTTGCCGAAACGCAACACAATCAACGAACGTCTACGCGGCACATCCCGATTGTTTGCACGAAGCTCGCTTCTTCACTTTGCACGAGTTGTTAGACATTGTCCAGATTGCACGAGAGAGCGCCTTATTGTCACAATACCTATTATTATTATTGCATTTTTTTAAACTAACTCACTTCATTTTCTTTTTGTGCCTTTCAAGGTCCTTTTTTATTTTCGTTTGAGGGAAGCCCCTGATATATCTTCACACTTCGTGTTTTTTTTCTCCCGTACCCTCTTTTTTTTTCTTTTCTCTCTTCACTGTCCTTGAGCACCAACTCTCACTCACCCTCCCATTTTTTCTTTCGAGGCTTTCATCTGCAAGTACTACAGTATACAGGTGACATTACAGTGCACTGAATCCTCATCTTTCTTTCGTTCTTTCGAGGTTGTTGTGTTTTTTTTTCTTTTCACCGCGTTCTCTTCTACTGCCGAGTTTCCTCCTGTTCCTGTTGCCCGTCAAGTCGCACACCTCCTCATTTTTTTTCTTGCCCAACCGTGCTGCACAGCGTTTGTCACACCTGTGGAAAACCTCGGCGACCAAAGGTATTCTGCATCAGGAAACAGCATAGAACGAACACCATTATTGCTGCTTTTTTTTTTCTAAATCACTATATCTCTATTTGTATTTTTCTGTCTAGGTTTATACAGTGTATTATTGTCGTAGTTAGTCTTGTTTTTCTTTCGATAAAAAAAAAGAACACTCAATTTACGTTCTCGCGGTGGTTTTTTATTTGCTTTCCTGACCGCATATACTGTATTTCCCCCGTGTTGTTCTTTTCCTCCCTCTCTTTCGCCTTAGTGGTGCACTTGTTTGTCACCCGTAGCATTCGTACTAGCTCATCCTCAGTGTAGCACGCGAAGGTTTGGCCACAAAAGGAAAAAAAGACTTGCTCTGAAAAGTAGCAGGACACAGCAACAAAGAACGGCAAGTACCATTTGCTTTTCTATCTTGCTTTTTTTAAAATTCGTTTCGTGTGATTCTGTTTTTGTTGTTTGTTTTTGGTGAATACTCTCAGCTTCTTGTCGTCGTTTCTTGCTATTGTGAGCATCACTGATACATTCGTCTTCACGCATGACACACGCACTCTCCACCGCACCAGCCAGTCAACGCAGTCGAAAGTGTTGGACCCGCTTAAATCCGTCCGCCCTCAGCACATCGGAGCAGTCGAGCTCCGCGGAGTCGGTGAGCTCTCCCGTCGTGACTGGCATGTGCTCGCCGGTCGCCAGCAACAACTGCCTCCTGAGTCCTGCACAGGACACTCACATCGCCGACGCCGCCGAAGCGGTGCAGAAGGCACTCGTCAGCCATATCTTCCGCCGCCGCGTGAACACCGCAGAACAGTGTCGTAGTTGTCGTCACTGTCCGTCGGCACGCCCCTCTCAGGCACCGGCCCAGGTGCTGGGCAGAGAGGTGATTAGCACGCACGACGTGAGCACATGTGGCTCCACGTGCGCCTCCGAGGTGCCGGCGTGGCGCCGTGTGGTGCCGCGCGGCTCGTGCCCGTGCAGTCGATTCGGCCACACGGCGCTCGCCTACAAGGGACACCTCGTCGTTGTCTTTGGCGGAAAAGGCGAGGAGGGTTGCCTGAATGACCTCTGGGTCTACGACGCGCGCGCACAGCAGTGGCAGCTCGAGACACCCCGGCGAGAGAGTCCGATGCCGCCGCCTCGCAGCGGCCACGCGGCCATCATGAGCGAGGACTCGCTCTACGTGCTGGGCGGCGGTGGCACCGACGAGAACGTCGACATGCTCGATCTCTGGTGCTACGCGTTCGACAAGCGCGAGTGGCGGTGCGTGAAGGCCGACATCCCTGGCTGCCCGGTCAAGGGCCACACGCTGCAGCTTCTTCCCGAGGCGCACACCGGCGGACGCTCCAATCGCGACTTGCTGCTGTGCGTCGGCGGTCTCGTGCGCAGCGCCGCACCGACCCCGCCATCGTCCTCCTCCACAGAAGTCGACGAGGAGGCAGCGGCGACAACAACGACAACAGCACCTGCCTCCGTCGGCACGCTCATCCCCAGCAACAGCGTCCTCATTGGTCGCCTCGCTGCCGGCAAGGTACGCTGGTCCCTCCTGCGCACGTCTGGGCAGGCCCCGTGTCCGCGCTCCTTTCACGTGGCGGAGATGGTGCGTGGCACGACGCTGCTCGTCGTCTTCGGCGGCCGCACGACCAAGACCTACTACACCGCCCACGCCGAGGACCCGGACGCGGTCGCCGCCCTTCCGCGCGAGCATCGTTTAGGCGCCAATGTGCTGCTCAACGACCTGCACATCCTGAACGCGGCGACCGGCGTGTGGCAGCGGATCGACAGCTTCGCGAATCCTCCGCCGCCGCGCTCGTGTGCGGCCTCGGTGTGGGCGGGCGGTCGGTTGCTCATTGTCGGAGGCGGCGGCCGCACGTGCACGGGCACTAACTACGAGCTCGACACGCTCGGCCGCCGGTGGTCCCCCGTCGAGCTCGCCAACCAGCCGCTCGCGTCCTGTCCGACGGTGACGCCCGTGGACGGCAAGCTCGTCTTTTTTGGTGGCTGCGCGCCGGACGGACGGCTGCGGGGCGATGTGCTGGAGCTGCCGCTCTTGCCGGTGCCGGTGAAGGCCTCCGCCTCGGAGTGGCTGCACCGTCACGTCACCGATGCCCTGCTCTTTGCGGAGTCCCCGGCGGCGGCGGGCTCGGCGGGCAAGTTCACCAGACGACCCGGGGAGGGACGCGTGACGCTGCGCACCGACACTTTTGTGAAGCCGTACACCCTTGATCGGCACACGCCGGAGCCGCAGTTCTTCACCGACCTTCAGCGGCTGCAGGAGCGGGCTGACGAGAGCGACGGCATCGCCCCGCCACCGCTGCAGATTGCGCGCACCATCGATAGCGACGGCGTCGTGCACATCTCCATGCAGTACAACGCGAACAGCCACTTGGCCCAGCATAACTTCGCCGACGACTTCAGACCACCGGTGCCGACCGCGCTGCCCGAGGCCGTGGCGGCGACGGCGGTGGGCCCCGCTCGCACCGTGTCGAAGCCACCGCCAAGACTTCCGTCCCCGGCTCCGGCCGCGGCGGCGGCGACCCTCGCCACGCACGGCCCGCACGGCTCGCCACGCACGCCCTGGCTCGGCCTCGCCGCCCATTGGGGCGCCAATGGCCGCGCCTCGCCAGCCTCCTCGCTGAGCACACCGCTCTCACGCACGGCCTCGGGCACGCAGCGGACCTTTCAGACCACCGGTGCCGATGCGAGGCGCAGAGGGGTGCGCAGTGGGTGGAGCAACAGCTCCGAAACCAGCTCCCCGCGCAGCGATGACAGCATTGCCTACCTCGAGACGGCCATTGGCCTGCAGGACACGGCTCAGGTGATGCCCTCCGCCACCCCTGCCGCGGACAGAGTCATGCGGGTCTGCGCACTCGGACTGTCGCCCAGCACGTTTGACATCCGACCTCCGCGACCGGTGGAGCTCCTCTTGCAAGCACTGGAGGGCCCGAACGGTGCCTTCCTCATTCACAGGCTCCTCGGTGTCGCGCAACTCGAGTATCGGATGGCCAACAACCGCTAGTTGTTGTTGCCTCTTCCACTCATTCACTGTTGCCAGAGAGACACTCACGCACACATACACACACACACACAGGTACGTATGCACGCGCGTCTCTGACAAGGTGAAGAAGGAGCAGAGAACTCACGAGGTGAACCCACAACGCCACAGAAGAAATAAATGACCTGCACAGACTCTTTGCGCCGCAGTGAGGCCAGCTGGATTGAAGACAGAATAAATAAAAACGACAGCACACACACACACAGACACAGAAAGATATGGAAAAAAAAAAGATCGTGTGGAGAATTTGGACAGTCACGGTTTTCTTTATTTCGTTTCTGGTGCACGCGAAGCATCCCCAAAGATGATGACGGCATTGGTTGCAAGCGAACGGAGAAGAAAAAAAGAAGAAGAGAGAACGACACATCGTAACAGGCAAAGCATGGTACTCGTATTTTGTGTGTTCTTTTTATTTTTTTATGTTTTCCCGTCGGGCATGGCCACGTTGCGATGCTGTAGGTCCCACTATTCCAAGGAGGACACACTAGTAGTCAAAGTAGAACGCGCACCACTGTCATCATCATCACCTTCACGAGCGCACCTTTATTTTTATTATTTCTTTCTCGCGATAAAGAGAATCGGTATAGTGACGTCCCTGGTGAAGTGACGAGAAACAGTGACTTGTCTCAGCCTCTCGCTCACATACACACACACACACACACACACACACACGTAATCCACATGTTCTGTTGTTGCTGTCACAGTTTTTTTTTTTTAGTCGTCCCCAACCAGAATCTCATTTTCATTTTTTTTCTTTCTCCCTCAGTCTGGTTTTTATTCTTGTTGCGTTCACCTCCTTTTTGTTCCCACGACCCTTTGAGATTTCTTGTTAGCTAAATACAAGCAATCGCATTCTTCTCCCCTTTTTTTCTTCTCTCTTTTTTTTTTTTTTTTACGAGAGGCCATTGGCTTTACTTTTCGCACTTGCATTTGCGTTCTCCTTGCGAGTGTAGCTGTGTGCGGCTCAATGGTTGCTTTCTGTTTTCGTTTCGTGCAGAGGATTTCTGTCAGAAGCAGTTCATGGACTCCTTCTATTCAGTGTTTCACCCAAGGGGCGTCACATATTTCTCCACGCTCTCACAGACACTCTCTCTGTTTGCCTTTAACCATCTGTGTTTTCTCCTTTTTTTTCTTTTTTCTTTTTTCTTGTTTTTTTCCTTGGATCAGAGCATGGTGGGACCAAATAAAAATAGTTCACGTATGTCCAGTTTCGATGCGCGAAACGTCGTTGTCCTTGATTTTTTTTCTTGTGTGCGAAAGCAATGGACAGCACTCAATGGTAGCAGGCAAGGAAAACAAAGCATGCCCGCAATTAACGCAGTTCATCTGTTGACTTGCTATATTTTGCTTTTTTGTGTGTGCTCTGTTACTTATTACGGACTGTTTTCTACACTAATTGGTATTTTTCCATGCACAGTCACTGAACCCCTTTGGAAGTAAAAGCCATGGTGACTTTGTCTCTCGCGAGACTCGACGTCACCTTCTACACGCTGGCTTTTATTGTTCTGATATCGCTCCTCATTGAGCACTTCTTTTTTTTTTTTTCACGCAGGACCAGCTCTTCCATCTTCCTCATACGTCAAGGCTTTGATGCGCACGCGATATGTCTCCGTGACCCGCTTTCACTGTGCGTCTCCAGTACGATGTGCCTCGAGCACGACACGAAAACACAAATTCGAAGTATTTGGACCAGTCAGGAGGAGTGAGAACGGTGCCCGTGCCTATCGTCCACACATTGGGGATGGAGGGAGAGGAGGAGAAGGAGGGGATTAGGAGGAAGGAGGCGGTTGTGCAGATTTGAACACGAAAGAGAAACAAGATTGTGTAGAACGGTGGACGATTCATCAGAGCCGGTCTCTGGTGACTCAGCACACCTGAACTACACTAATTATTTTGTTTGTTTGTTTCTGATCCTCCTTTTTTTTTTTTTCGTTTCTCCTCGTGCTTCCCCATTCTCTCTCTTTTTGGTTTTCTTGAGTTCATCTTCCCATTTTTTTGAGATCGATGTATCGTCACGATGTTTTGCTTTGTTTTTCTTGTCGAGCTCATCTTTCTATGAAGTTCCCTCTCTGGAAGTACTGGTTGCTGATCCCATTTTCCTAACCGCTGATATGTTGTGTATACCTACGGTTTCGTTTGTTGTCGGTGTTGGTGTTAGTGTTGCCCTTCTCCTATTTCCCACACTTTTCCTAGCTCACATGTGAGCAACAATTTTGTGTGGCTATTTCGGCCCATATATATATACATCTATGTTTCCTTGATTTACAAAAAAAAAATGTATTCTTGTGAAGAAACAAAAAAATATATAACAATGAAAGACACCTGGACAGGCAGAGAGGTATACAGACAAACACGACGTCCTACGCCTAAAAGAGTCAGTTAAAGTGTCGGTGCTTTCTCTCGCTTGCTCGTCATTACTCGTCTCTCTCCCTGATTGAGTTTCTCTGGCTAGGCCTCACTCCTACCCACAGGCGCTCCGACTAGGATAGGAAAGGTGTGATGTGTGGCCATTCGGTTCTACCGGTTGCTGTGTTCATCTCTCCTCGTGTAGTCCGGTGTCGCGATGGAGTGACTATCCAAACGTGTTTTGTCTTCGTCTGTACCCTTCACGGACAGACTCAGTCACTCTTCCCTCGTTCTTTCCACTCTTTCCACTCTTTCCTTTCTCCCCTCTCTCGCGGTGTACATTGCATTTTGGTCTAGTTATTTGAACTTGGTAGAGGGAGCGCGTGCAGATCGGCCTCCTTTCACACTCTTGTATATAGTGGCATTGGCCAGTCACGATTTGAGTGACCTACGGTACGGTATACACGCCGTTCGTTTTATTTTCAAACTATTACTTTTTTTCCCCTCGTGGTTTACTTTCGCCCTTTCCTCCTTTCGTTTACCTGTTCACCCTTTGTCGCTGTCTTCTTTCCTTGCCCACCTCTAGATATCTGTTTGTGTGTGTGTGTGTGTGTGTGTGTGTGTGTGTGTGTGTGTGTTGTGCCTTTCTTGTCTTCTCTCACTACTTCGCGTTTCCCATTGCACACACTGCTCTTCTTCTTCTTTTTTCTTTTTTTTTTCGCTGACCTTCCCTTGTCGTGCTGCCCTGTTTTCCTACGCACACACTCACACACTCATATAGTCACACTCACACTCTCTCATTCGCACGTGTGAGGGTCATGCTTTCCCGAAAGTCGAATTCCGCCTCCGCAGAGCGGCGAAGCTCCTCTTTGCCTGGTGCGCGCAAGTCATCGACCGGCAATGACGTCTCCCCCGCTCAGGTGGAGGCACTGAAGCAGGCCGTGGTGCGCGCTCGTCAAGACGTGGACAACGAGGAGCTCCTCGAGGTGCTGTGTGAAAATAACGGTTGGACCATAGAGGGCATCACTCAGGCGCCGCACCTCGTACAGACGTTGGAAGTCTTTCTGTTGAACATCCCGCACCTGCCGGTGCTGGCGCTGTTTCCCAGTCTGACAACGATCAAACTGCAGCATGTGGCCTTGGAGAACATGGCGGACCTCAAGTCCCTTTGCCACGTGGAGGAACTGTGGGTGACGGACAACAATGTCCGCAAAATAGAAGGCCTTGACAACATGACGGGCCTGCGGAAGCTGTTCCTGACGGGCAACCAGATCACATCCATGGATGGTCTGCCCTGCCTGAAGCACCTGAAGGAGCTGTGGCTGTGTCGCAATCAGATCACCGCCGTCACGCACCTCGACCACGTGCGCAAGCTGCGCAGTTTGTGGCTCGCCGAGAACCCGCTCGCCTCCCTGAGCGGCGCCTTCACCAGCGAGCTGTCCAAGCTGCACGAGGTGAACCTCGGCGGCAGCCAGGTGGCCTCCTTCGCGGAGATACGTCGTCTCGCGGTGCTGCCGTGCCTTCGCGCGGTGTGGTTCACGGACCCGCTCTTTGGCTCCAGCCCCGTGTGCCAGCTCAGCAACTACACGACCTTTGCGCTGCACGCCCTCCCGTCACTCGACCGCCTGGACGGCGCCAGCATCACAGAAGAGCAGCGTGTCGCGGCAGCCTCGGTGTACGCCAAGAAGGCGCTGTACTACGAAACACGCATGGTGGCACTCCACCGCAACTACCGGCTTCTTCTCCACAAGCTCAACGAGGTCACCGGCAAGGTGCTCAAGGCGTCCGTCGACGCCACGCGCGATCTCAAGGAGGTGCTGCTGCCCATCCAGTACGACCTCACGGAGCGGCAAATGTACGGCGGACACAGCCTGACCTTTCAGCCACAGACGGCGTTTGCGGTGCCGGCGCTCGAGGCCGCCCAGCACGCGCTGCGCAGGGCCGTCGGCACACGAGAGGTGGAGCAGACGACGGTCAGTCGGCGCCTTGCGGAAGCCACGGCCGAGTCTCGACAGCAGCTCCACCACCACCTACGCCGCCTGCAGGTCGAGCTGGAGACGGGCGGCAACGCGCGGCTCGAGACGCTGCCCGCGGACGGCGACGAGTCGTGGTTCGAGAGCGCCAAGGAGCTGCTCCTCGCCCGCTTCGACCCGGAGCGCTTTCGCACGCACTTTGCCATCGACGGCCTCACCGTGCAGCGCGTCGCCCGCGTGCACAACCGCGGTCGTCGGCTCTTCTTCGACGAGCACGTCAAGGCCCTGCAGGTGGACCTCTCCGAGACCTACAACCGCAAGCGCCTAGTGTGCCTGCTGAGCGCGGTGCCGGCCACGGCCGACGCCCAGCGTCGTCTCTCCGAGTACGTTGTCGAGCACGGGTTCGACTGCCTCGACGAGAGCAGCAGTAGTCGCAGCGGTGCGGGCACGGCGAGTTTGCTGGCCTCGCAGCTCCGCAGCGCGTCCGAGGGTCTGCCGCTGACGAACAGTCTTTTTTTGGCGGACGAGGCGCGGCTGCGCGCGGCGGAGGCCGACGGCACTCTCTCAGGCGTGAACTGCGATCCCAACGTGCTCAGCGGCACCGTCGTGGTCTCGCGCGTGTTCATGGGGAAGAACGTGGCGGCACTCGGCGGCCGCAGCAGCAGCACCGCCGGCGCCACAAGCGGCGAGGCGCAGGCCTTCATGACCGGCACCGGCTCGCGCGTCTTGCGCAAGGACTACAGCGCCGGCACCTTTGCCGCTTACCGGGCGCTACCGGACGACGCCGCGATCAAGGTCTGGCACTGCTTTGATCGCGCGCTGGTGCTGCCCGAGTTTGTGATTGAGTACACCTACACGGCCGCCAAGGGGGCCCCGCTCGCCTCGCCGACGCAGCAGCCGCTGTCGACGCTGTTCGCCTCGTCGGATGTCTGGCGCGAGCACATTGAGCGCCTGCTGCCCGAAGTGCCGCCGCGCGACTACGACGACCTCCGCGAGACCGTCGCACCTCTGTTGGAACTGATGCTGTGGTGCGGCGCCGCGCCCAAGGGCGGCCCGAGCAGCGGCGCCACGCCCACGAGCCCGTCGATCGCCGCCAACACGCTCACGCAGGTGGCCCAGGCGGAGACGGAGAGCGCGCTCGAGGAAACAGACGCGCTGTCGGCGGTGGTGCAGCGGCGTGAGGCCGCGGCGGTGCCTGGCGTGCTGACCGGTGCCGTGGTGGAGGCCTACTTTGCGCAACTGGAGAACCCGTCATCGCCGACGTTTTGTCAGCTGCGCGGCCAGCGACTGACCGCCGTCCCGGCTGACTTTCACTCGAACTTCTTCGCGGCGCTCACAGCGCTGGATGTGAGCAAGAACCAGCTGGCGAGCGTCTCCTGGCACGCACTCGCGATGGCCGCGCCGGAGCTGCTGCACCTCAACCTCAGCGACAATCAGCTCCAGAGGATGAACCTGCAGGGCAGCCAAATGCCGAGCCTGCTGACGCTCGACCTCAGCTTCAACCAGCTGGACTCGCTCGAGGAGTTCAAGCAGATCAGCGGGAGCTTTCCGAACCTCGAGACCCTCCACGCCGAGGAGAACCCGTGCCTGTCGCAGAAGAACGCCGAGTGTGTGCTCTTGTCGTACCTCTTCATCAGCTGCTCGCGGTTTGAGGGGCTCAACGGCGTGCAGCTGGGGGCCTTGAGCCGCAAGCGGTCCGTGCCGATGGATCGCCACGATCGCAGCCTGCTGCTCGAAGACGGCGCGGCCGCCAAGCTCGGCGCCAGCAGCATCAGCAACAGCACGAGCAGCCTGTCTGACGCTGGCGCTGTCAGTCTGCAGTGGCTCGCGGACGCGGTGTACGGGAGCTGTTCAGTGACCGGCGCGGCGGCCTCCGCGGCCGGTCCGCCCAACGCGCGCTTCGATGACGCCCTTTCCACGCTCGCCGCCATGGCGCTCTCCGCCCGCAAAAAGGCGCAGTTTCTCCGCACAGACCTCAGCGACGGCGCCAAGAACCGCCGCAAGAGCAGCAACAACAACAACAACAACAGCAACAATGGTGGTGGCGGTGACGGCGATGACGGCCACGTGCTGCTGGGGACCGTCCCGTGCCTGTGCATCCGCGAAACTCTGCTGCGCTCGCTCGAGTTTGTGGCGATGGTGCCGAATTTACTGCGGCTCGAGCTGTGCGGCAATTGCCTGGACGACCTCACCCCCGTTCTGCAGCTCACCAAGCTCGAAGTTCTCAACGTCGAGGACAACAACCTCGCCACGCTGCCGCGCTTGTCGGAGCTAAAGCACCTGCAGGAGCTCAACGTCAGCGACAACCACCTAACTAGCCTCACGCCTCTCGGTGGACCGCTGCGGGCGCTGCGCCGTCTGAACGTCAACGGCAATCGTCTGGAGACGCTCGACGTGCCCCTCATCGTCGCGTGCGAGAAGCTGGAGGAGCTGTACGCGGCGACGAACCGGCTCGACTCGCCCAAGGAGCTCGGCGGTCTGCGAGACATGGCCCTCCTCACCTCCCTAGACGTCTGCGCCAACCCGCTCTTCAACGGCTCCGACCAGGCAGCCGAGGAGGTGCGGCAGTACCTGGTCTACAGCCTTCCGCGACTGAAGGTGCTGGACGGCATCCCCATCACTCCCGGCGAGCTGCAGCGCGCGCAGAGCACGTTCGCCGGCAAGCTGAGCGGTGATCTTCTGACCGAGCGTGTGCGTGAGCCGCAATCGCAGTGGGGCCTGCTCAAGGAGCTCGACCTCTCGCACTGTGCATTGCGCGAGGTCAGCCTGCTCAGTGCCTTCACCTCGCTCGAAATCCTGAAGCTGGACCACAATGGGCTCGTCAAGATTGACGGCATCGCCAGTCTTCGGCACCTCAAGGCACTGAATTTGTCCAACAACAAGCTCGGCACCACCTCGATTGGGTACACGGGCGGTGTGCTGAAGCAGATCCCGACGCTGGAGTCTCTCTCGCTCGAGGCGAACCACATCCAGGACATGACCCACATCGCCCTGGAACAGCCCGAGCTACTTTTTCTGAACCTCAAGGGCAACCAGCTTCAGTTTGTCGACCGTGCCTTCGACCGCCTGCCGAAGCTGCGCGAGGTCATCCTCGACCAGAACCGCCTGCGCGTCCTGGGCCTGCACACCTTTGACGCGTGCCGCCAGCTCGCCCGACTTTCCGCCGAGGAGAACGCGCTGCGGGCCGTCGACGGGCTCGCCGCGCTGGGCTGCCTCACCACGCTCAACCTCGGCGCCAATCGACTGGCCGAGATGAGCCAGCTCACCACCGACTTGGCCGGCTGCCCGCTTGCCGAGGCAGTCTTCGTCGGCAACCCGGCCGCGCGCAAGTCCAACTACCGCGTCAGCGTGATCGCCCAGTTTGCCCGGTTAGGGCGGCTCGATCACAAGGACATCAGCACCGAGGAGCGGGAGCGCGCGTTGGCGGTCAAGCACACCGCCTACATGGCGCCACCGAACGTGTTCATTGACATGAGCTACGTGACCGTCGCCGCAGGGAACGGGAACAACGCGGCGAGCAGCGTCGGACTGCCTTTCGTGGCCGCGCAGCCCAGCATTCTGCCACCCGTGCAAGGCCAGCTGCGCTCCATGACCGCCAACGGGGGTGGACGTGGCGGTGTGCAGAAGGGTGCAGGACGCGGAACTGCACGCGGCGGCCGACGGCGCTGATCGTCGAAAAAGGATGGAGAGAGTGTGAGAATGAGAGTGCGGATGAAATGTGACGCGAGTGAGGGAGAAGGGCAACACAAGAAGCACAAAAAAAAAAGCGATGTTTTATAGTGTCCTAGAGGAGTGAGACGCGCACAAGATGCAGTGACGTCTGGTTGCGTTCTCGCTCCACCTCAACTAACTTCTTGTGGTTGCCCTGCTGTACCTCGCCTCGTAGATTATTTCTGACGCGAAAGATACGGTGAATTCTATGTCACACATATGTTATAAAAAAAAAGGAAAATAATGAAAAGAGCAGTGAAGTGCACTTTTTTTTTTGTGCGGCCTTCTCCCCTTTTCGCTCTGAAGCCTCGAGGTTGAATGCTGTCATGTGTGTTGTGTGTTGCCTCTTATCCTTATGTGTTTGGTTTCGTGCCAACGCTTCAGGCGCGGCTCGCACTTTTCGAACGGAGGATGCTTATGTGTCTGTGTGTCCGCAACTGTAAACACGCGCAAATATACACATACACCTTTCTATTTCTATTAATACGCTCTGCTCACACGCACAAACACCACTTTCTCCTCCAAATACCCTCTGTCTCCCATCTCTTTTTGTTTTATCTTACGGTCCTTTGACATTGCTTAGTTTCTTTTGTATTTCCCCTTTTTTGTCGCTGTTTGTCATTGGCGAAGTAAGTAGCCAAGATGGACCGTGCCAAGACTCTCGAAGTGTTGCGCGGCATGAAGTTCATGCAGCGCAAGGAGGAGGCGAAGCGCCGCGAACTGTTCGAAGTCCAGCAGAAGGAGCGGCTCGAGGGCCGCCTGCCGCACGAGGGCGGCGAGCACGGCAAGAGCGGTGAGGCGGGGCCGACAATTCTGTACGTGCACAACTACCCCACCAGCGCCTACGCACTCTCTCGGCGCTCCTTCAAGGCCGCCCGCACGGAGGCGGGAGAGGCGGAGGCCTCCAAGGATCCCTCCTCGTCCGCGGCCGTGATTGATGGCTCAGCCGTGCACACGAGCATTCCCATGGACCGCAATGACGATCACGAGGAGGAAGATGAGGAGAGCTTTGAGATGACCGAGGAGATGGACCCGTCTGCCCCTGGCTACCAGAAAAGCAAGGACACCGCAGAAAGCGCTGATCGCCCAGCCAAGCGTTTCTATGTGGAGGGCGGCATTCGCGCTCCCAAGTTGCCCAAGAGGCTCGAGCAGGAGATGGGGCGTCGCAAGCGTCAGCGTGACGCGGAGGATGAGGAGGAGGATGAGATCATGCCGTGGTAAGCTGCGCTGACCACCTGTCGTGGTGACTTCTCCTTTTTTTTTTGCCCGATGGCGCTCGCTGTACTAAAGATTTGAGACAGCCGTCGTCTTTGTTTGTTTGTTTGTTTGTTGTTGTTGTTGTTTTTTGTTCTAATGAAACGATTAAATGTTGTGTTGCCCGGACGGGATAACTCCAAAAATGATTCAAACGCTTCTCGACGATTTGCCAGGACAGAGCAGCGAGTCAGAGAGAAACACAAGACAGTCATTGAGCTTGATAAAAGAAACCGCATCCTCTGGCTGTTGTTTTTTTTTTTTCAGCGCTGGCCGGTACCGCAGTCAGGCGGCGCTTGTCGCACCCAACATCATCCCACAAATACCATCACCCTCCTATTCCCACCTATGTTTCTCTTTTCTAACACGGTCTTGAATGCGCTGTGTTTTTTATAGATTCTTTCCTCTTCTTCAGAACCACTTTCATTTGCCAACCAATCTTCACCACAGTCAAGGGAAAGCACACGCAGAGAAGGCATACTCAGACTCAACGCACAACAAAAACACAAAAACATGGAAGCTTCGTCGATGCTTCGGACGCAGCAGAAGCCACAGCAGCAGAAGCGCCAGCAGCAGCAGCAGCAGCAGCAGCAGCAGCAGCAGCAGCAGAGCGAACCAAGGACCAAAACAGCCGAGGGGCACGCCGAGTCTCTTCGTCTCGTCAGTGGCCATGTCTTGGCACAGCGCGATGGCCGGCAGTCGCAGAAGGTGGCCGTCGAGGCACAGTGCGAGCAGCTTGAGGAGGAGGTGAGTGAGCTGGACGCCGTCATCCACGAAACAAGCCTGCTCTGTGCCACCTTGGAGGCCGCCAAGCAGCAGGAGAAGGCGTACACCCAGAGCTGCGAGAAGCAGCTGATGGAGGTCCGCACGGGTCTCGACGCCGTCGCCGCGAGGCACCAGCAGTTCGCGGCCTCGCTGCGCTCTGTGGAGGCGGTCTCGACGCACGTGCAGACCATCATGAACGCCCTCACCCAGCCTCAGTCGCGGCTCTTTCAGCTTTTGGAGAAGGGCAAGGCCGTCCTCGGCACACGCAGCGCGAACGATTTCCGCACGGTGGCAGCCGAGCTACGCCGGCGTCACGCCTACATGGGCGATCAGCTCGCCGCCGCCACGGGCGCGACGCACGATGAGGCCGCGCTGGCCAGCCGACTGGCGGAGTGGTCCAGCAGCGTCTGGCAGGCGTACCCCGAGCTCACCGGTGTCGTGGAGCGCGTGCAACGTCTTCACGCCGTGACCACGGACATCGACTCCGACATCGACACCGCGGTCGATGCGGGGCTTGTCTTCGGAGTCGAGTGCGCGTGCTTCACCGACGGCTCCGGTGAGCCCGAGACGCAGGACGGGAAGGCGGTGCCGGACACACCTGCCGCCGAGCAGCTTGTGCAGCGCTGCCTCTTGGAGCTGCAGGCTGTCGCGGCCGCGTGTGCGCGCGTGCGGGCCGAGTGCGAGGCGGACAAGATCTGCACGGACATGGCCAGTCTTATCGACGCCTGTCAGACCACTCAGACGCGCTGGGCAGCCTTCCTCGACGCCTACCAGGCGTGGTCCCATACGTGTCTGGATGGACAACAGCGCACCGCGCAGCTCGCCGAGGAGGAAGCCGCGCGAGACCGTGTAGTTGCCGCGCTGGTATCGACACAGGCCACCCTGGCCGCACTGACGGAGGCCTGCGTCGACGAAGTGCGCCGTGGCGACGACGTGGAGGCCGAGGTGCACAACTACGCCAAGGCCGTGCAGTGTGCGCTGTCCGCCTCCGCCGCCCAGCACGTCACCATGACCGAGCTGGCGGCGCATCACCAGCTCGCGCAGGAGGCGCTCGCGGGGGCCGATGGGCAGTACGCGCAGCTGCAGAGTGATGCGGCACACCACGCCGCCGTGCACGCGACTGCCGTCGCCACCCACGAGACGGCGTTGGTGGCGATGGTGGCCGAGTACGACGCCGCGCAGGCCGAGGCCGAAGCCGCACAGGTCGCCGTGGCGCGCACGGAGGCGGTGGTGTCCAGCTTGACAACGCACCTGGACCAGCTGACGACGTTGTCCATGCACGCGGACGTGTGCGGCAGCGAGGCGGAGCTGGGAGGCCACGCGGATGGTGCGGCACCCGCAGGTGGCGAAGACACGCTGGCAAGCACCGCAAGCCGCGAGGCTCTGTCGACTCTCGTGGACGCACTGGCCGCCGACCTGCTCGCTTTCGGTGAAGGGCTCCAAGAAGACGCGTTGGACGCGGCGGTGGCCGCCGTGCTCGAGGGTCTTCTGTCGACGGTGAAGCGCGAGGTCGCCCAGCAGTCCAGCGATGTGCCTCTGGCTGGGTCGCTCAACCTCGCCGTGGACGCCCTGCGCGGTGTCTTTGCGGCACGTCCCTCGCCGGACAATGAGGGACCGGAAGCGGAGGCGTGCCGTGTGCAGTCTGTCCTCTCCTCCCTGTGCGCGGTCGATCGGCGTCTGGCACAGGCACCGTCCGCGGCGTTGACGCATTACGCGCACACCGTGACCCGCGCTGAGGCTCAGATGCGCACGGAACAGGCCGATCTGGACGCATACACGCGCGAATGCGAACGCGAGATGGCTCTCCTGGAGCGGGAGCTGGCTGCCTAAACCAGGCACAGGTATACACAGACACAGACACAGAGACGCACGGTGAAGAATGTGAGAAGCTATCTTTGCGCAGTGCACTCTCCGCTCTTTTTTTAAATTCTTCTTCTTTTCTATCTTTCCATATTTTCTCTTTCTTGTTCTCTGCTACAACTCATACTTTCACACCCCACAAAGCCTGCCTTGTTGGCGTCACAGAGGGAATGGCTGTCTGCTTCTTCACTCTCACTGGGCCCCGTCTGTGAACTAGACCACTGTGATTTTCTGCTCAACTGAAGAAAAAAAAACTGCGCCGTACTCACTATCTATCACTCATTTCCTCTCCCCCC